>CAJHQP010001301.1:0-121484 GCA_905132765.1 Moricandia arvensis | reverse complement strand
TAAGCAAATTATGACTAGGGAAGTTCAAAAACATACCGGCATTACCAAAGCAATTGTAGAACAAGAACCAAAATTCAAATTCATCCAGCACAAGATAAAGTTCTAGCAAGTGAAAAATCGAAAAATTTTTGGGAAATTTTACGACAAACCGACGTTATACGAAACATCTCCGTCACAAATTCAAAAAACTTTCACGGGAATAACATGAAGTATATCTATCAAATTATCTTGCTAAACAACTTCAACAATGCAATACAAAAATCTTCGTTTGGTAAATATCAAGGAACGAAACACTACTCACCCTCGGCTCCATGTCAAAAACAAACACGATGCCAACCTCCTTCTCTTTTTCCATGAGCGAACCACTCTCTTACTCTAGGTCACGATTTAATAACCAACCTTCGCCAGCTGCGATCGGTTCGCTAGCACGATCCGAATCGACCTCTCTGGCTCCACGGGTGACCAAGACCTTTTCATCCTGTTTCCAGAGTACCGAACCCTATCCTTCGGTAGCTAGCAGTGATTGGTCTTCCCCTCAGTCGCCAGCAGCATTAGCGACGTTTGCCACAATGACCCACAAACAAATCCCTCCACTCACCCATCCGCCACTACTCGACATCATGCACCTATTCTTGTCATCGTAATTCTCATTTGCACCATATCCTTTTAGACATCTTACGGACCAAAAAGCACCTTTATCCCCTATCTTATTATCATCAATGTGTCTCTTCTATCGTAACGATAAAATTATAGAGCAAAAGGGTGATAAACAATGAATCGAGAGAGGTTTTTAATGATCGAATACTCTTTACCTCGGTATAAAAGCGGGGCAAAGAGTGTTCCTTCTAATTCCTCGAATGTTTCAGCGACCAATGAACATAAAATATGATGGTGTCAACCGATTGCAGTTTATGTATCTATTTGCCTCGAACAGTCCGCTCCTTTCACAATGACTTTAAGAGTACTCATTTAATCGTATCCAATACTTTTTTTTTCATAATCGATCAATTCATTCCATTAGCAAGGCTATCATTCTTATCCTATTCTTTGTTCCTCCGGAAAACTAATAAAAAGAAATCTGAGTGTTTAGTGATTTACACTTTACTCGCAGTGGAGTATAGCGCATCCACCAAGCACTTTTCGTTTAAATAATACAAAAGGATTGAACATGCATTTGTTTAGATCAATGATTTAGCGACAAAGACACGTACAAAAAAACTGCCTTGCCCTCTAGAAAGAAGTCTAAAAAATGCGCTGCCTCTCACCTTCACTTATACTCTCTCCTGCACTTAATTAAGGAGTATTGTGACACTTCCGGAAGAACTATCATTTTCCGTGTTGATATTTCTCATTCCGAAAGATTTTTACCCATCCTACGCTCATATATTACCTTCTCGAATTATGATTGGGTTGACTAGTACACCTGCACACAATTTTTTCTATGGATACAAACTCTCGTCGTGGGTCTTAAGAGATGTAATTACTTATGGCTGCGTTATAAGAACTAATGCTGACAATTTCATGAATAGTTACCGAAAGCGTCTCTTTCTTCGTGTCATTCTCGCTTCATTCCCTCGCGTTTCTCCATTAGGGACGTCTAGACAAACAATCATTTGCATGCTCGTCGACACATATATCGTGTTGTAATATCTATTGTAACTTCTTCTGTAAGTTTCATTTTCTCCTAATAATAACTAATGAAAACAACCATTTTCAATAAAATATCTAAATGAAGAACGTTTAATAAAACTTCATAGTTATATACTCGAAATCAACCTTTGAAGACCATTGTTTATAAGATCATTTTATCGTAACAACTCATCGCTTCTTAACACAGAAAACTCTTATCTAGTTCCGTGGTTCTTTCACTTTTCGACAAAATATAATCTTTGCCTCGGCCTAATTACGCTTCCTTGAAGATTGGCACAATCCGGAATTCGCATGTCCCTTAACGGACAATTCATAACTACAATAACTTAATGTATAACATCAAAATTCATGTTCTGAATCCTTTTACCAACAGACTACATGATAACCGCGGCTTATGCGCTTGTACACAACCTTCCATGCCTAAACCGCAATATTTGGATACCACTGCCTCCATCATCAATCCTGACAAGCCTAAAGACAATTCGCATCTGTCTAAAAAGCCAAGTGATGAGTACGCAAATAATGTCGTTAACCCAAACGGAAATCCACGAACAATTCCTTCATACCAAAATTCACCGATGGTTTGATCAGGCCTTCGGTTCGCAGTCCGTCATAATCCTTTTTGAATCCTTTTAAATTAAGTCACAGTTTCTGATGTGTTATTCAGCTCATGTTTATTTTAAAATACTCTACTGATATTAAATTACACTAGCACACTTTTTGTTAATTCTCACACAAAATTTTCCATACTTCTGTCATAATCGTATCAGTATTACTGTATTATATATTCAGTTTTCTAGTCCCCTTACCTAGAAACCATGCATAGCTTTCTTGTTGTTGTCTCGTCCAGCAATTACATTTCCGGTGATTCTTTGAACCTTTTCTAAGTAAGTGCGGAAATTTTGTGCGAGGAGGGTCCGAAATTGACCTTCGAATCGAGTGCAATTTCGATTTACTCCTCAAGCCGAGAGTTGATACTCAGACAGGCCAATATGACTAATTTTCCATAATAGTATTTCTCGTTTTATGATTGGCCGTATCATGTGGGCGTTAATTGAAGGTCAAAATAAATCATCAGGTCATATCTCCATACTAAAATCCTGCTGTACAGGTTATGTCTGGTTTCAATTTTAGATTTAACCTGAATTTTTCAAAACACCGCAACCCTCAAATACCTATTCATTATGACCAATATTTCAAATTAAATGCTTCCCATTGTGTTTGAAGAAATTATATTCATATTAAAATGTTGTAGTGTAGAGGAGAATTGAAACTATGAGTTTAGATATAAATCAACCCTCATGTTCGCAGATGAGCACTCAGCTCGCCAGAGATGATTAGTCTGCTCCGAAACCCGATGGAAATACTAAACGGCTAAATACCTTATGCCGAGAGACATGAGGCGAATAGCAGAAAGATTGATACAACATTGGTAAATCGCGTAAGCATACTCTGCAAAAGCCGCACATGAGACGAGATAGCTACCGATTGGTCATCTCTTCTACAGTCATAATGCCGCGACCTCTAGCAAAATACATGACACCTCTCTATTCGCAGATTGCTCAGTTCTGTCTCGCTAGCAATCATAATGGGGCAGCGATTCCTCCTGGTTTGCCACCGGCGTACCCCCTTTTAACCTTTTCCGAGCAGTTTTCCACTTTGACTTAATAGGCCGTTGGATTCTCGTTACTCCTGGCAGGATTTCCCTCATTCTTTGACATTCTCCCCAGATCGACCAAGAGAAATCACCTACCCAGTTCACCGTATGAAGGTTTAGCTACATATCTCATAAGCGAAGACCTGATCGAAACCAACAGCATAAAATAGAATAGTACCCTGGTTTCCGATGATGACTAAGAAAATAATAACGCTAAAGTTAAACCTTTAAATCGATTTCATATGTCAATTCGAAACGATATATGGAACGACCGAAACATTGTAGACGAACAAACTATTTTGACATTAATTATTTCTTGATTTATTTATACGTCCAGATTATTGAGGAGTAAGACTCTCTAACTCATAAGTAAGTTACCTCTCTTTAAGTCCTCGACGAGATGAATCTACACAGTCTCTTCTTTAGTCATGCGTCTCTCGAATCGGATTCTACACTGATCTAAGTTAGGTCAAAGACTAGCATTAGGTCCCGTCAGCTAGGGGTAGCTCATATTGAAGCAGACAATCCTCCGTCAGCTAGGTAGGACGATCCCAACATGAGGTTTGTACTCTAAACGTTCCCATATTAGTAGGCGGATGGTTGATGTCAATGGAGGTGATTAGCCCTTTCATTAGCGTCACCATTAAATGATAGGCGAACTTGACTTCAATGAAACACTGCTTGTTTGCGACCCTCAGAGAGGGGAACAAAAGCCATATTACGCCATCAGAGCCTAGATTGCTATATGATAAAGTATCCATATTCATAACTCCGAAAACTAACGAGATACTATAGGGAATGACTTCTTCTCTAGCGCCCATGCAAACTTAACACAGAAACTCTGGCTGCAACCCAGATTGAGAAACATTGGTCTCGCTCATCAATCTTCGGACAAAATCTCTTGGACTTCGCAATTACGCCTTCTTGAAAAGTCACCCAAGCTACCAAATTTGCACTCCCCCTTTAATGGAGCATGGCGTAGCCCAAATCGGAAGTCCCTAAATTAACATTCTAGAAGTTCGTGTTCAACACAATAGACTAGTGAGCGATCATGTATACTAACTTTCACGAACAACTCGTCCCTCGGCTATGCGTGACTAACCTTCCACCCAACACAGTAATATTGATGACCACGCCGCATCCCTTTCTAATCGGATCTAAGGGACAAAACGAACAATCGCATGCTATTGCGTAAGACTCAAGTGCTTGTATGAAGTACCACAAATGTAATATATTAGACGGACTAGCGTAACCCAAAACCAGGAATATTCATACGAGTATCAGTCCTTCCATTAATCCGAAGGAATTCAGTCAAGCTAAAACGAAACGATATAACGAAAATTGATCGAGAACTTACATAAAGTTGCACGTTCAATTCTTATTACCGCTCTAATGAACTTCACTTTAACCCCGCAGCGTTTACCATAAAATGGTGCATGTCAAAGTAAAGACTCTTAACGAAGTTGCCTAGAGCTAGGGATCATCGCGTAGGGTTTTCACACAGTGAAACATCTTTCAAAAATACACCAAAATAATTTGCGGAGACAGTACATCTTAAAGGAAGTAAAGTGAAGAAACGCTTCTGTCCAAGGACAAAGTATTTTATGTGTGCCCTTTTTATCCGAATTCTCCTTGATCATCAAATATCGATTTCCTCTCAACCTGATCTGTTACCTATTACAAACTTGGTGGACGCTATTTCCCCACTGTATGTAGTTCAAAATGTATTCATAAGCATTAGGCATTTTTGTTTTTACTAGTAAGAGTGTTATTCTACAGTCAATATAATAATACTAGAGCAAATATACGACATGTACCTTATTACTGTACCTAGAAAGATTAATATGGTTGAAATTTATGCATTTGAAACACTAGAAGTACGACATTACCTTGTGAAAGGACTGGTGTTTATCGCCAGGCGAATGATCTACGAGGGCACCCTATAAATAATTTAACTCTTTGCAGCCACCCGTATGTCGTTTTATTACTTTAAAACGTTGTATTATCATCGACTCCAAAAGAGTCCTTTTTCTTGATTACACCTTTTCTCTAATTATTTTCACAACGAACATTTGAAATAAGAGATGGGACGAAAAGAAGCATACTTATGTCGTTATACATCAGTCATTTTGTTTCTTTTGTTTCTTTTGGAGTTATTTTGAGTCTTATTGAGTTAGCATTTAGGAATGAGTTGTTATTACTCTGAATACCCACTTTGTTAATTCATTCTTGGAGCTATCCTTAGAATATATAAGAACGATACTTTATCACTTTCACGCTGCTGGACGAGAGCTAACACACACGTACATTCGAAAGATACTATCGTCTAATTTGGATCTCTTTTTTCTCCCAGAAAATTTTGCTTTGATTTTAGCATCTCAACTAAACTATGTCAACCTACTTCATTAGATTTGCATACCAAATATTGTATAGTCTGCGTAATATGAAGTGTTTACGATTAAGCTTACCTTAGGAACATTCATTAGATAAATATTTCGTTTTTAGATACGACCTATAATCTGTTCGACTTATCATTCATCTTCATTAGGCTGATGTTCTCCCTTAATTTTCAATCCTGATTATTTGCCCATGCTACCCCATCTTTTCTTCAACATCTTCGACGGGCCAACGTATTATCTATCCTATGTTCAAAATAATTAAAATCCAGATGAATGACTTCAGCATACCCTCTGTTCCCCGAAGGGCCGGGAATAATTCGAGCTACGCGAATGTAGCTATCTCCCGAAATTTTTAGCTCTTCAGCGCACATACATATACAGGCCATCCTCCACCAGCAGCAAAAGAACCACTTCCAATTTAAAAGAAAAAAATTTGAAATAGAAAATCTTCTTGGCAGAAGTCAAACAAGCTTATTCGTCCAGAAGCTAAAAAGATGAATGCAAAACCGCCAAGATATTATTGTACTGGTTTGTCAGACGGACAAACATAAGACACAACCCCCTGTTTATCTCCACTCTTAATATTAAACGAAAAAATAACTGCCGACCTCCATAACACATAGAAAGTAGAGGGAAACCAATTGGAATTCCATTACACCGATATCTCATTACGTTAGTTATTGCAAACTCATTCATACATCAATTAACGTACAGCGTACATATTGCAAACGATGTGAGTCATAAATTACAGCATACTAACATGTGATACACCATGAATCCTTCAAAAGGGCATTAGCTAGAACCACACACAATAATGATTCGTGAGTAACATGTCTATGGTATACCCGTAGGACACATATTCATAGTTAGCACTCAGACTCAAGCTATTAGAATAGGTCAGACTTAACAGTTCCAACTACCCACATCAAAAACGTACCGCAAAACGGGCATCGAATAATTGAATCATAAATCTAAACCACCGTACCCAGTCATAGTGTGCGTGATTCCTACTGCAATTGAATTATTACTGACTCAGAATAATTCGAATGACCTTGATGTATAAACGCAACGGGCGTCCCAAAATGCAAGATCTAAACTTATATATCAAAAGTCTTAGGCATCTACATAAAACAAAAAGAAAATCAATCGACGGCCCACTACGCAGATGTATCTGACACGACTACAAGCTCGAATCTACAATAACCTCCGACCTACTCTACTAGTTACCTATCCCCATAGCATGATTTGTTATGACCTAGTATTATAATGTAGTATTCCAAAAATTGTTTATAGCAGTAGAGAGAAGAGAGAGAGAGAGAGAGACGAAATCGAGATAGGAGGATGAGAGAGGACGCGATGGGAAGAATATGACACCACGTATGTTACTGTAACTTTTTACAAGTCTTTATGATTTTCTTGTCCTCACTTGAGTTTCTCTTTTAGTATGAATTTATAGTACGAGCTCATGCGACGAATTCTAAAACTCCTAACCACTACTAAGCTAATGTGATAAATCTAAATTCTTAGACGATAAACCACACCTATCTTCTATTCTAGTATGCTTATCTATGCATTTACTCATTAATGTTCAGGTCCTCTAATGTACACTACCTTCTTTAGAATCATGCAAGACAATCATTCACTAACGTATGATATCTTAAGATGTGATTTATATACTTGAATTTTTGAGCAATCGTGACTTAGCGCTATAATATCACTAGTACTTCACACAAATAAAGCATTCTTAGACTTATAATACTATAACAGAGTGAAGGTATTTTACTCAGACAATTGATAAATAATCAAAAGTCTATTGGAACTCATGTTTTAATGCTATTTAGAATAATGAAGATTGCCGTCCTCTATGCACTATAGTGTATTAGAAACCTTAACTTAGGACATGACAACTACGAGAGTAGGTTCTATGCTAGAATTGATTTCACTTAGCTAGGTTGTTAGATTCATGCGAGAGCTGGTCTAATTAACATAGTGGACGAACTTCCTGTCTGATTAGCGTTGATCGCCATCAGGCCTTAACCATCGATCGACAAGACACTTTTCTGTCTGCATACGAGAGTTGGGAAAAGAGGGTCGGGCTAGTTAACATTTATTGCTCTCGCATATTAATAATTCCCTGCATCCTATCTATTATAATTCACTTGCAAGAAACCCTAGATCTACCGCTTTTTCCAATATTTGCATTCGCTTTATTATATTAGGTAATTTCCTATTCCTAATAGACTTACAACTTGAACTACTATGTATAGTTTTCCTAGCTTAACCATTAGAGTTATAGAAATATATTGTGTGCCCCTTGCTCTCTTGTGGATTTGATCCCTGAGTACTGCAATTTGACCTCTCTTTTCAATAGTAGCTCGTAGGAATTAATTTGATGGATTGCATTATTAAGAACATAAACCTTAACATGCACGTTGTCAAGGATAGATCAATTGATTTCCACATCCCTTTCATTTTGCTTCCTTTTTTTTCTTAGCTTTCGGACTCGATACCCAGTCTTTTTGTTCATCAACCCAACGACACTATTTCTTTGTTTCTTCTTCTACATCTCCATCTTCTTAACTTTTTTTTGAAGGTGAAGTTGTGGTGAAGAAGAGGTATCACATATGATTCCCGTGCCTCTAGTGGTTATGATTTCACCATTTTCCTAATTCTACAATTTTTTACCTTTACAACGTTCAGAGCGGTCACTCTGCTTTGGGACCACCTGCTCCCTTTAGATGTGCCATTTTACTGAAGCAGTATGAGTAAGAATCTGCGTCGAAACTTTCATCTCCGCCCTTGGGCACATATCTGCACATAATGACACTGAAAATAGAATGCGATGAGCGTGGGAAAGTTGTTAAGGGATTCAAGGTGGAAACTAAGAGCTAGCCACTCAGGATCAGCAAGATAAGTGAACTAAAAACAAGTCCTAATTTTCATCTAGTTTCTCATAATTTCAATCAATATTTGGTTCAAATTAAATGGAGTTGAGTCTTTCCTGTGTAACCTCCACAAGCCAAAATTTCTGGAGAAAAAGAGATCCAAATTCAGGTGTTCCTGATCGTGTGTGTGCCCTTCGTCTACTGCTAAGGTCACTTAATATAAAGCTAAATCACAAGAGTGGTTCAGATAATAACAACTCATTCCCACAAAATGCTAACTCAATACAAGACTCAAAATAACTCCAAAAGAAAACAAAAGAAAGAAATGAGTTGTTAAACGACAAAGACCTTTCCCCCATTCTTATTTCACAATGTCTCGTTTGTGAAATAAATTAGAGAAAAGGTGTAAACAAGAAAAGACGTCTTTTGGATCGAGATACTTACCTAAGTAAAGCGGGTGCTGCAAAATATTATGGGTGCTCCATCGTTAGATCTTCGCCTGCATAAGCCGCTCCTTTCACAGTGTAAGGTACTCAGTTTCTGTATCCCATATTTTTTTTAAAGTATCTTGGGTTTTTTTTTCTGATTTTTGACCTGAAACTATAAAAAAATCCTAATGATATTTACACTACCAGTGGGTTGCCTCCACCAAGCACTTGGTTTAAGTCAGGTTGAACATGATTTGTGATCAAGGAATTAGGGACCAAGGCGTCACATAAAATTGTCCTTGGAAGAAGCGTCTTCCTTCACTTTACTTTCTGAAGAGTTGACCTTCCGAAACTTATTTTGTGTATTTTGAAAGATGTTTCCCCATAGCTCTAGGAACTTCGTTAAGAGTCTTTACTTACATGCCACATTTTATGGGTAAAACGCTGCGGGGTTAAAGTGAATTATTGAGCGTATAGAACTTAGGCAATTTATGATAAGTTCGAATTTTTCGTTAATCGTTTCGTTCTTAGGACTGAATTTTGGTATGAAGAATTTATCGTATGATTTCCGGTTTTGGGTTATACGACAATTATTTTCGTACTCATCACTTGGCATTTTAGATAGATCGCGGATTGTCGTTTAGCCTTTAATTGATTGAATGGAGCGGTGGTCACTCAAATATTATGGCTTGGCATGAAGGTTATGTCAGCCGCATAGCCGAGGACGTTGTTTGTAAAATATTATACCATGACACTTTTGTGTTAACATTAATGTTAATTTAGGTTAGAATTGTCCTTAAAGGGGGATGCCAAATTCTGGTTTGACTTTTCAAGGAAGGCGTAATTGGCGAGGTCCAAAGAGGATTTTGTCGAGATTGATAGGCCAAGTATGCCAGAGTTTTCTGTGTTAAGATTGCCGATGGTGGTAGAAAACGATCTTCCAGTTTAGGTTTTCAGTTATACTATGAATATTTCATATAATTCTTCCTTTAGTTGTTTGAAAATTGTTTCATTTTTGTATGAGGGAAATGAAACCTAAGAGTTTAGATAAATAACCCATGTGGAGCTAGCTGCAGGATGATTGTCTGCTCGAATGTACCCGAGGGAAATCGAAGGCAGAATCCAGCGAGACGCATGACTAAAGAAAGAGATCTGTTAGATCGTAGTGCAAAGAGATAAAGTCTAGATTGGTCTTCCAAATTCGTATAATACAGATTCATTGGAATTGGGCTCATTCTCGTCTAAAATCATAATTGGGCTTTTGGCCGCATTTAGACCTTTTCGGGCAGTTTTTTGACTTAAACGTTTTTATGATTTCTTTCAGAGAAATCACCTTCGGTACGATGTTGGTTCTATGGGATGATGAAAACGAATTGTATGGTCGATATGAAAATAATGCTAAGTTAACATTTATCGTTTCATATGATCAATTCGAGATTTTACGAGGAAACAACTCTTTGATATTTTTATCGTAATGTTTTAACGATAAGTCCAATCGAGATGAAACAAGAGATAGTTAGGTCAAGACTCAAGGGATAGGGCTATGAGGTAGATACAAGAATAGGTGCATGATGTCGCATAGTGGCGATGTGAGTGGAGGGATTAGCTTTGTGGTCACCTTGTGGCGACTTGACTCAATGCCTGTTGGCGACCTGGAGGGCAAAGATCCCAATCACCTGCTAGCGACCGAACGGATAAGGTCTCGGTCACCCGCTGGCAACCAGGATGGAAAAGGTCTCGGTCACCCGCTTGCGAGCCAAACGGAGTCGATTCGGTCGCCTGCTAGCGACCCGGTCGCCAGCTGGTGAGGTGGTTGTCAGCTTGTGACCCAAAGATAGAGAAGCTTGGTCGCCTCATGGAAACAAGGAGAAAGAGGCTTGATCATCGCCTGTTTTCGACATGGAGCCGAGTTCGAGTAGTGTTTAGTTCCCTTTGTTTTACAAGAGATTTTTTCGTATGCATGTTTCGAAAGTTGTTTTACAGTAGATGATCTCATATATTATACTATCATGTTTTCCGCTGAAAGTTTTTGAATTTTGTTTGACAGAAGATTGTTTCGTATAACTCGTCGTTTGTCGTAAAAACTTTCCACGAAAACCATTTTTTCGATCTTTTCATGCTTGCCTAGAAACTCTTTATTCCTTGTGCTGGATGAAATATTTAAATTTTGTTTTGTATCCTTATGCAAATTGATTTGGCTTATGCCGTATAGTTTCTTTGAACTTCCTAGCTAATAATTTGCTTAAAGCATAACTTCTCGTAGGATTTTAGCCATTGATTTTTCCATGACTAATTTTGACCTCAACATCCGGCACGATAACCAAGGGGAAATAATTAAAAATGATAATCCTTGATCCCTCGGCGAGGGTACGCATGCAGCTCGAATTCGAGGCCAATCGCCCATCCCCAAAAAAAATTCCAATAAAGAAAGAATCTCTGCAACGAATATTATGACGGACAACAAAGCCAAGATTATGACGGTTCAGGTCGGAACTAAGACCCGAACTCCCTCCTCTTAATAAAGCAATACTGATCGATATCCCGAAAGTAAAGGAAATTGGGAATTCATCTCAATACGTAGTTTATATCATCATCAAGTAGGAAAACTACTTGTAATAAAACAGAAATGTGACCTTAATTTAAAAGGCATTCTAAAACAAACAAAATGATCGACTGCTGAACCCGAGGCCCTGATCAAACCATCGGACTGAATTTTGGTATGAAGAATTTTTCGTGTGATTTCCGTTTCTGGGTTATACGACAATTATTTGCGTACTCATCACTTGGCATTTTTAGACAGATCGCGGATTGTCTTTAGCCTTTAATTGATTGGATGGAGCAGTGGTCACTCAAATATTATGGCTTGGCATGAAGGTTGTGTCAGCCGCATAGCCGAGGATGTTGTTGGTAAAAGATTAGACCATGGACACTTTTGTGTTAACATTAATGTTAATTTAGTTTAGAATTGTCCTTAAAGGGGATGCCAAATTCTGGTTTGGCTTTTCAAGGAAGGCGTAATTGGCCGAGGTCCAAAGATCTTTTGTCGAGATTGATAGGCCAAGTATGCCAGAGTTTTCTGTGTTAAGAATGCCGATGGTTGTAGAAAACGATCTTCCAGTTTAGGTTTTCAGTTATACTATGAATGTTTCATATAATTCTTCCTTTAGTTGTTTGAAAATTGTTTCATTTTTATATTAGGGAAATGAAACTTAAGAGTTTAGATAAATAACCCATGTGGAGCTAGCTGCATGATGATTGTCTGCTAGAATGTACCCGAGGGAAATCGAAGGCAGAAGCCAGCGAGACGCATGGCTAAAGAAAGAGATCTGTTAGATCGTAGTGCAAAGAGATAAAGTCTAGATTGGTCTTCCAAATTCGGATAATACAGATTCACTGGAATTCGGGCTCATTCTCGTCTAAAATCATAAGTGGGCTTTTGGCCGCATTTTAGACCTTTTCGAGCAGTTTTTTGACTTAAACGTTTTTATGATTTCTTTCAGAGAAAACACCTTCGGTACGATGTTGGTTCAATGGGATGATGAAAATTAATTGTATGGTCGATATGAAAATAATGCTAAGTTAACCTTTATTGTTTCATATGATCAATTCGAGATTTTACGAGGAAACAACTCTTTGCAATTTTTATCGGAAAGTTTTAACGATAAGTCCAATCGAGATGAAACAAGATATAGTTAGGTCAAGACTCAAGGGATAGGGCTATGAGATCGAGACAAGAATAGGTGCATGATGTCGCATAGTGGCGATGTGAGTGGAGGGATTAGCTTTGTGGTCACCTTGTGGCAACTCGACTCAATGCCTGCTGGCGACCTGAGGGGAAAGATCCCAATCACCTGCTAGCTACCCGAACGGATAAGGTCTCGGTCACCCTCTGGCAACCAGGATGGAAAAGGTCTTGGTCACCCGCTTGCGAGCCAAAGAGAGTCGATTCGGTCGCCTGCTAGCGACCCGGTCGCCAGCTGGCGAGGTGGTTGTTAGCTTGTGACCCAGAGATAGAGAAGCTTGGTCGCCTCATGGAAACAAGGAGAAGGAGGCTTGGCCATCGCTGTTTTTGACATGGAGCCGAGGTCGAGTAGTGTTTTCGTTCCCTTTGTTTTACAAGAGCTTTTTTCGTATGCATGTTTCGAAAGTTGTTTACAAAAGATTATTTGATAGATTATACTATCATGTTTTTCCGCTGAAAGTTTTTGAATTTTGTTTGACGGAAGATTGTTTCGTATAACTCGTCGTTTGTCGTAAAAACTTTCCACGAAAAACATTTTTTCGATCTTTTCATGCTTGCCTAGAAACTCTTTATTCCTTGTGCTGGATGAAATATTCGAATTTTGTTCTTGTATCCTTATGCAAATTGATTTGGCTTATGCCGTATAGTTTCTTTGAACTTCCTAGCTCATAATTTGCTTAAGGCATAATTTCTCGTAGGATTTTAGCCATTGATTTTGCCATGACCAATTTTGACCTCAACATCCGGCACGATAACCAAGGGGAAATAATTAAAAATGATAATACTTGATCCCTCGGCGAGGGTACGCAGGCAGCTCGAATTCAAGCCCAATCGCCCATCCCCAACAAAAATTCCAATAAAGAAAGAATCTCTGCAACCAATATTATGACGGATAACAAAGCCAAGATTATGACTGTTCAGGTCGGAACTAAGACCCAAACCCCCTCCTCTTAATAAAGCAATAATGATCGATATCCTGAAAGTAAAGGAAATTGGGAATTCATCTCAATACGTAGTTTATATCATCATCAAGTAGGAAAACTACTTGTAATAAAACAGAAATGTGACCTTGATTTAAAAGGCATTCTAAAACAAACAAAATGATCGACTGCTGAACCCGAGGCCCTGATCAAACCATCGGACACAGTCAATCCCACTCAAACGTAGCCAAAGGCATCGGTAACTATCTATCTAACACCGACCCAATGTCGAAACGGTATATACTGACTCGAATCAAGGCCTTAGATTATAAACGACAGGCCCAAAAAGGCAGTTAAAGCTAAAATCACAAGGTCTAAGGCTCACATAAAACAGAAGAAATCACAACAAAAGAAGAACACTCAGTTCCCGATTATTCATAAAATCAGACACGATAAAATCTCAAATAAAACGAAATAACAAACTTTCAAAGAAAAGATTCTCGTCCTCTTCAACGACAGCTAAACTTCTCTCCAATCTGCGAACTCGCCCTCTTCACGCTGACCAACCAAATACCCCGAGTCTCCGCCTGGATCATTCGCCTTAGAAGGAATCTTTCCAAAAAAACTCATCCGGTAAATCCTCTGAAATTTGCAGAATAATCTAACTTCCTCGTCGAAAAGTCAGATACAGCAGCCGTATCGAGTTTGGCCCCAAGCTCGATCTCCTTAACTTGAAGACGGGACATTTCGTCTAAAGTCAGCAGCCGTATCGAGTGTAGAAACCTTGAACGTGGATGTATATCAAAGGACACGTTACTTCTTCCAAACAAGATTGTTTTATTAGAAATCTCTTAAACAAGAACACATGTTTCTGTTTAATCAGAATTACACGCCTTCACACACACGTGAATCGTCACTGACCAATCTCTAATCTTCTAAACAATCAATCTAAATAACTCTCACGTTCTATCTCTCTATCTCACAGACTTTGCAGACACGTTTTTAAATCTCTCAAAGCTTAGAAAACACAAAACAACTTCTTAAACTCTTTATATTGTTCATAGAGTTTCTAATCCAAGTTGTATTTGAGATAAACTCATATCCACTTGATTTATCTTTATCTTCAAACTCCTTGACGTAATTTCCTTATTTTGTTGTGTTATCTTCAACTTGCAACTATAAAAATCGCCATGTCATCATAAGAAGAGACGTTCCCGCGAACTCGCTTAAGTGTGTGTTGATTTGCAACTTTGTGTTCAACCTCAAAATCGTGCTTTAACAAAACTTTGTGTTCAACCTCAAAATCGTGCTTTAACAAAACTTTGTGTTCAACCTCAAAATCGTGCTTTAACAAAACTGGTCTCAACAATCTCCCCCTTTTTATGTGAGTATGTCAACCAAGCCACTAGCACTCATAGCCAATAAAAGAACCAATATTAAGCAACCATACCAGCCATTGTCGTGCTCCTCTTAAGATGTTTGTGCTCCCCCTCAACTACTGAATATCCTTCAAATATCTCCCCCTGCTTGTGTGCATACTTACATAAAAATAAGGACCAGACCAGACCAAAGTACCTCTTTCAAACATGATGTGGTTTCTTAACCATCATGCTTCCATCTATTTTCGTTGAAGCTTCATAGGTGGTACTCATGGGGGTTGAAGACTGTAGAAATGCACTCTTGACTGCACTGTTATGGACTTGTTCCAACTGATATGAGTTGCAAATTACTTCAAAGTCATCTTCACTGTTGTCTTTATCCTTTGAATACAAAACAAATTTAGCTATCCAAACTTTTCCATAGCACCTTGGTTCAATGAAGCACTTATTCTGCTTCCAAGCTTGTCTAATATTGTTAATACGTTCATAACAATATCTTACAAACATGTCCTCTTCTGCCACACGAGTAACACACTTTGTTGAATCTCTGATTTTTAACAGTTTCAACCACTTTGTTTGTTCGTTGTGCTTGTTGAACCTCATTTTGAGCTTTGACAACAACACAAGGTTTTTGCACATACAGAATTTAACAACTTTGTCTGTCTGTGGTGAAAGTTGCACATCTCTTTTTGTTTCAGCAGCACGAACATGCTCAGAATGAATAGACTCAGCAAGAACATGCTTAGCACGAACAAAATTTGTCAATCCTTTCTGACTTTGAGTACCGATCACCTGATTTGTTACTTTGTTTTCTTTGTACCCAAGCCCCCAATTAACTTTGGAAGGCTGTCCCATTGCCAAGATTGAGTCCAAGTCTTTTGTTCCCGTGTTCAACATCTTGATTCTCTTGTGGTTGTCTCTTAAATTGTGTTCAAGACTTCTATTCTTTTCTTCTTCATGCGATAAAAGCTCTGACAGTCTAGTTATCTTTTCTTCTAGCTCAAGTGTATTTTTCTGTTCTGATTGTTTGTTCTTGTGCAACTCATTATCCGAACTTGAACAAGTCAGCGTTTCAAGCTTTGATGTCACAGGTTTTTCCATCTCCATTATATTAATCTGAGCTTCTAGCATTGCCTTATTCTTGAGCAATTTCAGATTCTCATTGCTCAACTCAACCCAACTGTTATAGAGCTTGCGGTATTCCACCTTGGGATCTATATCTTCATCATCATCAGAATCAGAATCAGAATCTGAGTTGTTCATATCCTTTTTGCTAATCAGTGCAACCATATTGAGCATCCTATCTTCATTAGCCTCTTCATCAGAATCAGTGTCACTGAAACTTAATAAAGCTTTATCGCCTTTCTTCTGAAGATTGGGACATTCCTTTTTAATGTGTCCACATCCCTTACATTCACTGCATTTAAGCTCCTTACGTTTGGTAAGAGGACAATCAGATTTGTAGTGTCCAATTCCTTCTCATTCATAGCATTGAACATCACTTCTCCTACTCCTTTGATTCCTGTAACGATGTGAGTCTGAGCTTCTACCTTGGCCACTCTCAATTTGTTTTAAAGCCTGCTTGAAATTACGAGCCAGTGAACCAATACTCTCATCTATTTGCCGAGTTAGACTTTCATGTAGTGCTTGTACAGGATCAGATTCGTTTTCAGCTTTGAGTCGTTGTTTCATTCGTACTTTCCAGTGCCCAAAGTTATTCTCGTCTAGCATTAAAGTTCTTTGAAAAAACCAGTAGCTCCTTTGATGAATCCATGTTCGTCACAGAATCTCAACCTGTGTATAGATTAACTAATCTAGGAGGTGACCCGCTCTGATACCAGTTGTAGAAACCTTGAACGTGGATGTATATCAAAGGACACGTTACTTCTTCCAAACAAGATTGTTTTATTAGAAATCTCTTAAACAAGAACACATGTTTCTGTTTAATCAGAATTACACGCCTTCACACACACGTGAATCGTCACTGACCAATCTCTAATCTTCTAAACAATCAATCTAAATAACTCTCACGTTCTATCTCTCTATCTCACAGACTTTGCAGACACGTTTTTAAATCTCTCAAAGCTTAGAAAACACAAAACAACTTCTTAAACTCTTTATATTGTTCATAGAGTTCCTAATCCTAGTTGTATTTGAGATAAACTCATATCCACTTGATTTATCTTTATCTTCAAACTCCTTGACGTAATTTCCTTATTTTGTTGTGTTATCTTCAACTTGCAACTATAAAAATCGCCATGTCATCATAAGAAGAGACGTTCCCGCGAACTCGCTTAAGTGTGTGTTGATTTGCAACTTTGTGTTCAACCTCAAAATCGTGCTTTAACAAAACTTTGTGTTCAACCTCAAAATCGTGCTTTAACAAAACTTTGTGTTCAACCTCAAAATCGTGCTTTAACAAAACTGGTCTCAACATCGAGTTCGTCCCAAGCTCGATCTTCACACAGGTGAGTCTCGCAATTAGCGGCAACTTTCTTCCTTTCCCACTTCTCCTTCAAAGATACCAAAACATCCAAGTAGCTTTCAGCCAGAGTTTTCTTGGCCTCATAGGAGGCTCGGCGAAGGACATCCACATGCTTGACCAAAGAAGATTCGACATGTGCCTCCAGCGAAGAAATCCGCTCAAGTGCTGAATTTCTTTCATTCCCAACTACTCGTAGTCACACCTAGAGGGAAGCAGCCTGATTCCCGAGCTTTTCAGTGGCGGTCAATTGATTGGAATTGGACAACTCTCCGTACTCGGACACTTTCAGATTAAGCTTCAACTCCCGGACGACCTTCTTAATTTTATAAAGCTCATCCCAACTGGAAATATCCCACAAACGTTTCTCCAATGTCACAGGAAACTCTTGGCTTGAAAAAAAAATTCAAGATTCCATGAAGAAAACAATCATATTATGTTGGTCTCCATAGACTAAATCAAGAAATGAGTAAGAAAGAAAGAAAAAAAATTCAAGATTCCATGAAGAAAACAACCATATCATGGCATGAAAACATGACATCTTCACATAAGCATCTCGTTCCGTCATGTTCCGCAGCGAAGGCAGTGGACAGCCAGCCGGCTTGAAGTGCCGAACCAAGTGGGCGACGCTATCCGGATCCTTGGTGATGGGACAATCCATTGCATGAGAAAAGGTCAGTGAAAGGGCTTAACGACAGCACCATCGTTTGAAGAACATGACTTTGTGCTCGACACCGACAGTCTTGGTCTTTTCGGGGACGATCTCGTCCCTCGGAACCAGTCGGGCTATTTGAGCTGGCACGTGTGTTCGTGTGCTTTACACCATGATTGGTCCCATCCTCACTTATGGACACCCTAGAAAGACGCGTCTCCTCCCGCAAGACCTCTGTGAGCGTGTCACTCACATCACCCAAACGGATCCTCTCCAATCCAGTGACTCAGTTTCTGAATCGGATCCTCTGAGATTCTTGAGAACTCGTCCTCCTGTTCGTCGACATTTTCGAGTTTTATAATCGGAGATGATCAAGAAAGAATCACAGTAAATAAAAATCCAAGCAGACGAGGGTATATAAACCCGAGGCCGCAAAAGAATCTTCCTTCAGCAAAAGAATAATTACGAGAACATAGCCTCATGAGATATCGTGAAAATATCCTTAGTTATCACAAGAAACTATAGAGAGATTCAAGCAAAGATATAAAAACGATAAGATCCTAATTAAGGAGCCAAATCAAAGTTATCCGAATAAAACCGCAAAAATAATAGTAATAGCAAAAAGTATTCGGTTTGCAAAATAAAAGAAAATAAAACGACAGCGTAGCGTAACTAACGAGAGCTGGCTTCCTCATCAGCAGCCGACGCTTGAGCAATATCATGAGTCACAGAGTCCTCCGACACTTTGGGAAGGTCAAGACAAGAAAGAGACCAGTCCGATACGACAAATGACTCGAGAACGGCCCCACAATCGTTTAATAGCTTTCAAACGGTTGAGCTCATCTTCGATGTTCGAACCGAGTTTTCACGGAGGGGACAAATCTCGTTAGTGGGTTGGTCACAAAGACTATTCATTTTTTTTATTTTGATGTAAAGGAAAGAGAAAAAGTACATGAGTGAGAGAGATGCTCAAAGACTATGAAAGAAATCAAAAGACTAGTTCTTGCCCCTTCTCCCTTGTCCCCTTGTGCTCTTCCTCGTCTTCTCCTTTATACTCTTCAGCGAGTACTCTAGGTCAACTTTGTCTTAATGGGCCATTGCTCGTCGGGCCGAATGGTAGGCAGTCCAAAAGCTTCACCAAGCCGAACTACCCTGGGTTGCTTCAACGAGTCAGTCGTTGGTCGCCCTTAGCCGGCTAAAAGCAGTCAACAGCCAAGCCGAACGATTTTAGCCACGAGCCAAACTTAAGGAATAAGTCATGATGGGTCAGGCCGGCTAATTCGCGGGTCCCGTAGGGGAAATAATCCTCTTCCTATAATAAGTTCCCCCAGTTCACTGTTAGTTGGTGTCACTTGCCCCAGTGAATTTATATGTCTGGTTCGGAAATTGTCGGTCTGGCTCGTCTGGATTTCCTTGTTGTGTTTGCCGCTACCTCCGCGAATTGACTCGTCGATTTGTCGGACTGGATCAGGAGCGTTTGGTTTGACGCCCTTTTGATGTTGGGGGCGGATTCTCGGAGCGTTAGGTCCGGGATCGAGTCGTGTCCGTTTGTTTTATGTCGCTCTGGAGATCAAGGTGTTCGGCAGAGGTCCCATTCGTTTGGATGAGGTTTTAAGTCGGCCCACTTTTCGCGTTCTCTCGTCTTCTCTCTTCTTCTCCTCTCCTTTGGAAGCCAAACGGACGCAGAAAGGATGGGAAGTTTTTCGGATCTTTAGGCCCATTTGCGTCAAAAGTCGAAGGGAAGCGAGGTTGGAGGACTTTTTTGCGGCCCATTTAGGCCTTGATAGACCTAGTTATTGCGCCTCGGGGTGGATGCGATTCCTCCCCTTTATAAATAGACCTTGCTCGATCACTCTTCTCATTCTTCTCTGCATATTAAGGTACTTTCTCTCTCTATCTCTCTACTTCTCTCTTTAGATCATGTTGTAGATTACATAGTGTTTCGCCGATAATTATGTCATCGAAGAAGAAACTGTCCCGGAGGGAGAAAGGTAAGGCGGTCGCTTCCTCCTCGGATTCTGCCGATGGAGTCGAAGTCGGAAGGGAAGTTCTCGACGATTTCAGCCTTATAGCCGATAATTATGTCGTAGAAGAAACTGTCCCGGAGGGAGAAAGGTAAGGCGGTCGCTTCCGCCTCGGATTCTGCCGATGGAGTCGAAGTCGGAAGGGAAGTTCTCGACGATTTTCAGCCTTATCCATCGCGACGCGATGATTGACACGATGAACATGAGCCTGTCCAAGAGGATCTTAGTCGCCGAAGCAGAAAGACTTTTCAGGGGTGAAGGCGATGGAGACGAAGCGATGGATGTGGCTGATACACCCCACGATTCGGATGGTTTCTGCGGCTCGCCCTGATTTCATCCCGACGCGCTACTGCCAGGTGGAGTTTTTGTCGAACTCCCTGGCGATAGCCCCCAAGCTGCTCCATTCTGAAGAAGTAGAAGGGCAGTGTTGGAAAAATGTGCAGGAGACTCGGTCGACAATGGGAAGCATGAAGATGTTGTTGAGGGACTGCAACGCCGAAGGCGTGATATTTCTCATCCCCACGTACACTCAGAGGCCCTGGTCGCCACCGGTGGGATACCAGTGCGTGTACAAGTCATACTTTCAGAAGGACACCAAGCTGTGATTTCCCATTCCCCGTCTGATTACGTCGTACACGTTTTGTCGGGACGTGGCCATCTGCCAATTTTTAAACGGTTCGTTCCATATAGTGGTTGCCCTGATGGTGATGGCAGCATAAATCAACGTGTCGATTAGCGTTCGGACATTCGAGGAGCTATGCTTTGTGAAGCCCATGCCAGACGGGATGTACTCTGTGAAGATTCGTCCGAATTATAACATGATCACCGGTCACCCGAATAAAACTCCAGACTGGCATCGATATTATTTCTACGTTAAGTCTGATGAGTATTCATTTGAGGATCCCCAAGTGATAAATGTCGGGTTCTGTGGAACTGGCGCATTGGTAGATAGATTCCAACCGCGATTAGATGAATCTTTTATCGGTTATTATAACACCCTTTTGTGCAGTCAACCATCTGAACACGATCGACTATCCGGGGGGGTTGCATTTTTTTAACGACGCAAGAGTTATAGCAGTGCTAAGTCATCAACGTTGGCAGGACATTAGTGAGGAGAGGATCCGTCGGGCTTTAGATCATATCTGGAGAGGTACTTATCTTTCAATTCCTTTGTCTTGCTTTGTTTGTCGGTAACTCCCAACTTAATCGATTGGCGTCTCATACAGGTGATTGGGCTTCTGATCTACCTGCCAAATTTGGTCCCGGTAAGAAACAGTTAGCACTTTTCTCGAAGGGAGAGCAACAACAAGTAAAGATAGCACGAGAGATGAAGTTGCTGCCGATCTTTCTGTCGTCGTCGAGGACCGGCTGGGTTCTTCTTTGGTGGCTGCCAACTTCATGAACTTGCTGGACGGAATGGGGCTGGACGGAACGGATCCGTCAGATCGTATGCCGCAGGTGCTTTCCAAGGGAACATGTAGTGAGCCTTTTTGCTCTGAGGTCCGACCTGAAGGCATGGCTCCTAAACCGACCAAGAGGGGCGAAAGAGAACTCATGGTGATTCTTCTGTCGGACGCAGATTGGGGAGAAAGTGCGGTGCTTCCGAGCACGCTCAGGTGGAAGAGTCAAAAAGGAAGAAAAGGAAGAAGAAGAAGTCCTCCAGGCAGGAACCGGAGACCGATGCGACCGACGCCCAGGCTTGGGGAGAGGTCGCAGGTGCGGACGCAGGAGGGAATTCTCCGGCTCCAGAAGAGGAAAGCGATAAAGGTTTCACCGTGTCAGCGGGAAGGTGCCTCTTCCGAGAGAGAAACCGTACATCTCAAGAGAAAGAAGAAAAGAGCATCTCGGGTGGACACGAGTCTGCATACCGCTCAAGAGTCATTGCCGAAAATGGATCCAGTGATATATGATGGCACGGGGGCAGCGTTACTCGGAGGCCAAGGAGTTTTTTCCCGACCGGGTTACTTTCTCGTACAAAGCTGACTTACTGTTGATCTACAACGGCTTGGAGTGGCGCTAACCTGGTTTGGCAGATCAGAGGCGGTCTTGATTGTCTGCCAGACGTCGACTCCCTTGTGTTTAGAGAGGCTTAGGTCGACTCCCTTTGAGCTAATCGTTTTAGGTTTTCTCTAGATACTCATCCCAAGGTGACCATGAATTTCCTGGTGGAGAAATATGACTCTGAGCTAAAAGCGACATTCGCTCAGCTTGGAAGGGCCGGGGAGAAGGTTCGGGCCAAGAAGAGGCGCATTGTCTCTCTGAAAAAGGAGACGAGGATCACCCTTTAGGAAGTTGCTCGAGAGCGAGATTTCGCGGTTAGTCGGGGCACGGCTCTGGAGAAAGAAACGCATGATCTCGCGCATGAGCTTTAAGCGGTGAAGACCGCGATGGAAGATACCCGGGCGACAATGCTTGCTTTAAAAGTCGACGTGGAGGCGTTGAAGCGAGAGAAGGATGAAGCCGATGAAAGATATGCGAGAGAGATTGCGCGTCTCAGGGATTCCCGAAACTTCAAGGTCTCACGCGAGCAGGTGAGGGTGGAGAACACCCATGATTTCCAAGTGCAATCGTTTGTTTGACAGGATCCACGAACGGGAGTAATGCTACAACGCTTATGATACCGCGAGATGCTTCTACAATCAGGCATTCGGAACGAGGAAGTGTATGCAGATGCTCAAGAGGAGAGGTGTCGACATCCCAAGGAAACTGTGGACTTTTTTGCCGGAGAGGAGGAAAAGTTCAAGGCAGAGGCGACCCGTTTGGAAGTTGGAGTTATACCAGAGTCTAACCTGTCGCTTTCTCCCCTAATGCTTAAATCGCCATTCGTGAATAGGGAGCTTCTTGTTGGGATGGATCCGTTTGGATCCAACACTGGGCCTGATCGATCGCAGGATGGTTGTAGTTCTTAAGACCCCAAATCGGGGAACACATAGAGGAACCGTTAGTCGCCCCTAGTGGAAGTCGCAACTGATGGAGGCGACGCTGAAGTCGAGGTCTCCAATACTTCAGGGAACGAAGGTGACTCGGAATTAGGGTTGAGCGAAGGGTCGGTCAAGCTGTTGGAGAGTGACAAGGCTAGGCCCCTAAACAAGGGAGTTAGAGGAAATCCATGGCTTTTGGTATCCTTGAACCAGTGGCGACGGTGCCGAAGGATCCCTCCGAACCGGGTGCGTCAAGCTGAAGGGGGAATTCCAACTAAGCTCGCGACTAGGGAGCGCACTATTGTTTCGAACGTCTGCTGGATTTTCCTCTATCTCTTTTTTTGTTACTTATGTATTTCCAACCTTGTTGTACGCTTTGACTCATTTGTTTTTATAAAAGATTGGTAATGTCTCAACTTTGTCAGCAAATTGTTTCCTTGGCCCGAGGCCTGTTCCTGTTTGGCCTTCTCCCATATAGTTTTTCTTCTTTTTAGTCCTGGAATTGTGGAGATGTCGTTCTTGGTCGTTTATCGGCAATCGATTCGAGATATTTTGAGTTTCCGGATTGTAAGACTTTCGACTCGAGTGCCTCCCACTTGATAGTTTGTGTAACAGTTTGTCGATAGGGGCAATCGAGATGCCCATGCCAAGAGTTCTGACTACAGGGTACAAAATCACAATGGTTCCCATTTCGCGTCAAAGTAATTCTCCGGTCTGCGGTTGGCCAGACCTGCTGGAGGTTATTAACGGATATGGGGATTGTTGATTAAACCGACAGTCTGAGATTAACGCGGTTAAGGCCCTTGGATATATGTCTGATCGGGACGTATCTGTTTTCCAGGCACGAGTACTGGTACGTGATCGAGAGCTTGGTACGTTTCGTACAGCTTGGTCGTCAGCATGGTTACGTGGGGATGAGAAACGGCTTTGAGTATAAGCGTTCTTATGAGCTGCGTTTGCTCATCCTACCCTGGAAGGGCTAGTTGGTTTGGTTGTGGCTGGACCCTGATGGGCTGCCTACGTACACAAAGAGATCAAGCCAATCGTAGTTCGTTTTTAGTTGAGCAAAACTGGCCTTTCCGGCGCATTTGCTCATTGTTTTTTTTGCTGGGTAAAAGTGGCCTCTCCGGCGCATTACCCTTTTTTTTTTCCGGGTAAAAGTGGCCTCTTCGGCGCATTTACTCATTTTTTTGGCGCGACACGATCTACTCGTAATATTTTTGAGGTTTTTCGAGTTCTAGGCGCGCGGCACGCTGTCGCCTTTTGATGTTTCCAATCGATATACGCCGGGTTGGAAGATTTCAGTGATCTTGTAGGGGCCTTCCCATTTCGTTCCTAGCTTGCCTGCTTTCCACTCCTTGGTATTTTTGGACACCTTTCGCAGGACTAAATCGCCGAGACAGAGGGGATGCGACTTAACGTGTTTGTTGTACTAACTCTCTTTCTGATGCTGGTAGTTTTGGATTCGTAGGAGAGCTTTGATCTCGCCTTTCTTCGATCTGATCCAAAGCGTCCATCAGCATGTCGGCGATTGAGACTATCGAGGTGTGGGATTTTTCCGCGCCTCAAGCTCTTGACATTTACTTTGGTGGGGGCCATTGCTTCGACCCCGTAGCCAGGGAGAAAGGGGTAGCTTTCGTCGCGCCTCAGGGTGTTGTTCGATGCGACCACAGAACACCGTCGAGTTCATCGGCCCAGGCTCCTTTCTTTAAATCGAGGCATTTTTTTTATGCCGTCGATGATCAGTTTGTTCGAAGATTCGGCCTGGCCGTTACCTGCGGGTATCGGGGTGTTGAGGAACTGCGGCGGATCCGCCATCATTTGCAGAAATTCATGAAATTGCCCGACATGAACTGAGTGCCGTTGTCAGTGACAATTTCGTATTGTAAGCCATGTCGGAAAGTGATATTTTTCCATATGAAGCTCTGGACTTCCTTGACAGTGACTTGGACGAAGGACTCTGCTTCTACCCATTTTGTGAAATAATCGGTTAGGACTAGGACAAATCGCTTTTGTCAGGAACTAAGGAGGAGGCCGATGATATCCATTCCCCATTGCGTGAACAGGTAAGGAGCGGTGGTCGTCCGTAGCATCTCGGTCGGGTGATTTATGTTGGGAGCATGTCATTGACACATGTCGCAATGTCGTGCGTACTCTTCACAATCAGTGTTCATCATTGACCAGTAGAAACCAAGGTTGTTAACCTTGATGGCTAGGGATCTTCCTCCTGAATGATTACCGGCAGAACCATCGTGTGTTTCTGGCATTACGAGCCAGATCCCATCACCGGCGATGCATTTGAGCAACACCTTGTTCACGGTCCATCGGTGTAACTCGCCATCGATGACGACGTAGTGCGAGCTGCGTGCTTTGAGTCGTCTAGCTGTCCATTTTTTTCGGAGGCAACGAGATATGTGCGAGATAGTCAATAAACTCAGTTCTCCAGTCGAGACTTGATTGTTTCTGATTTTGCTCAGTATCTAGGTTGTGTTCGTCATTTGGGGCTTCGGCGATGGAGGCGACCAGGAGGTACCCTTCCATGGACAAGTCGATGCTCGGTTTGTCTACACGGTGAATTGGGATTGTCCGCTTGACTTGGTCGCGGAGTTTGCTTCCTAAGGTGGCGAGGGCGTCGGCGCACACTTTCTCCCCTCGGGGAACTTTTATAAGCTCGAAGAACTCGAAATCATTAGCGAGTGACTGGACCACTTTGAGGTAGGGGTCCCATTCGCTGGTTACGCGTGTCATAATCTCCGTTGAATTGGCTTGTGACGAGTTGAGACTCATAGTAGGCACTTAGTCGCGTGGCTTTGAAGGCTTTACCGAGTCCAAGTCCGGCGATGAGCGATTCATACTTGGCCTCGTTATTAAAGGCAGCGAAATCGAATGCAAAGATTGTCTGATCAGCTCCCCAATGGGCGATTTGAAGCTGCACCCCTGATCCAGATCCTTTGGTAGTGGAAGAGTCATCGACATGAAAAATCCAGTTGTTGCTTGGGAGGGTGAGGTTACGTCGACGGTGCATTTAGCCGGGTTCAGTTTCATGTCGTATCCGTTGAGCGTTTTGAAGCAGCCCTTCAGCTATTCCAGGAGATCTGCCGCGTGAAGCGATTTTACGAGCATATCGTCGATATAAACTTCCATCGAAGTTCCGAACCTATCGGGGAACATTCTATTCACAAGCCATTGATAGGTTGCGCAGCGTTCTTTAGCCCGCAGGGCATAACTTTGTAACAGTATTTCCCCTTATCGGTGCTAAATTCTACTTTCTCGCGATCGTCTGGATGCATCATTATTTGGTTATAGCCGGAGAAGGCGTCCATGAAAGTAAGGAGCTTGTTTCCGGCTGTCGATTCGACGAGTCTGTCGATATGGGGAAGGGGGTAACTATCCTTGGGGCATGCCTTATTAAGGTTGGTAAAGTCGACACAAACACGCCATTTGCCGTTCTTTTTTTTGACCACAATGGGGTTTGCCAGCCATTCTGGATATCAGACCTCGGTGATCGAGCCGGCTGTGAGTAGTCGTTCCACTTCTTCGTTTACTGCTTTTGACTGTTCCGGACCAAGCTTTCGTCGTTTTTGTCGAATCGGTTTAAAGGTAGGATCTACATTCAGCTCGTGCGTAATGACAGCTGGGTTGATGCCCCGCATGTCTGTAGTTTTCCAGGTGAAAGTAGAGGAATTTTGTTTGAGGAATTCGACGATCTGCCCTTGTAAGTCGTCGGGGAGGGAAGCACTGATGATAATGACTTTGCTTGGGTCGGCATCATCGATGGTTATCTCTTAAATCTCTTCTTTTTGTGGGTAAGATTTGTTGGTTTGTGTCCACCGGCCGGTTTGTCGGGAGATCGAGTTGATGTGGAACATCGACCATTACAGTTTGACAGTAGTGATTAAGAGGTCCCTTGCAGCTTTTTTTCTCCTTGCAACGTAAGAATTTGTCCATCCGGTCCAGCGAATTTAATACATTGATGGTACGTTGACGTAACTGCCTTCATTGAATGTATACACGGGGTTTCGAGAATGACGTTGTATGGGGCCTCCGTGTTTATAACCAAAAATTTAACTGTACGGGCGATGCCGCATGAATACAAAGGTAGGCGTATTGTTCCTATCATTAACTCGGAAGTTCCATTAAAACTGGTAAGGGATCGTGAAGAGGGCTTCATGTTGTGTAGGTTAATCTCCTTTTTTCGAGGGTGTTGTGGAAGATGAGATCAACGGAGCTACCAGTGTCGATCAACAGCCTGGTAACGTCGCATGTGGCAATTCCGAGCTCCACAAGAACTTAGTCATTATGGGTTGTGTGGACGCCAATGGCGTCTACGGCCGAGAAAGTGTTCGGTGGATCATTCTCGAGTCGCGCGGGCCATTTCTGAGAAGTTACCGCCCGTCGACGATAGTCTTTAACCGAATGTACAGATTCTCCGCAGGGAGGTGAGCCGCCCATAATTACGTTGAGTCGCAACTGATAGTCATTTCGTTTCGCTTGTATTAGATTTCTCAGGTCGCTAGGTGTTGGAGCTGAATTTTGCGCTGAGGGCGACTTAGCGCGCTGGAGTTTTTCTCGTAAGTCACCATTCTTTCATCGGTTAAGGCTCGATCGCAGGTCATTCTTTTTGGCATTAAGCTTGTCACGCAGGTTTGAGGCGTGAGAGTTCTCTTGTATTTCGGGCGTGGATGCGAGAGGGAGCTGCTTGGCGCTTGACGCATTGAGGAGCGTTCGGAGATCGGCGGCGTTACCTGGAGGGTCTTCATCGATAGCCAACTTGTGCTTCAATCAAGAACGTAGATCGTTGCTTTGGCAGGGAATTGTTGTTTCTCGTGTCAACCATGTTCGTAGGTCGTCGCTTCGGATTGATACATCATCGTCGAATGAGTCCTCATGTTGGGCCAGAATTACTTCAACACGCCTACGGTTTCGCGGCTGCTCCTCGTCGGCGGAGGTATCAACCATTTCTCGCTCGTTCGGCGGGATTGTGTCCCCTTTATCGCGAGGGTCTCCTTGTGGAGTTTTCCATGAGGTCGTTGAGCCTTCTTATCCTTGCTTTTGCTCCAGCTTTTATTGTTTTTGGGCCTCTGTTTTGGCGGCTCCATCTTTGCGTTCCCGTTGCTAAAGGATGCGAGCAACGCCTCGTGGAGCTGCTTGCACTTCTTAGTGCCGTGGCCCCTGATTTTGTGGTATTCACAGTACTTGGTTAGATCGACCGAGTTTGAAGATGTAGAAGGGGATTGGGTTTATTGTCTGGTTCCCTTTCCCAATGGTTCCAACATTTTTCTCGGACGACAGCGGTGGAGGATGGTAGGTTATCCTCATCGACAACATATACGAAGCCTTTTTTTACGGTGGTTTCTCTCAGCAGATGAATGTTGGCGCGGCTCTTGTCGAGCGTCGACTATTTTGGATGGCATGTATTTCGATGCATTCTGCTTGATGAGGATTGCTCGAGTGTCTTCTTCCATGCGAATGAAATTATTAGATCGGGCGATAGCGTCCTGAAGGGAAGTCGTTGGATGCCGATATTAATCGTCACGAAAGTTTGAGTGGACCCATAAGGTATTCATCAAGGCGTCGACGACAATGTTATCGGGTATATTAGCGGTTGAAACGATGGCTTTGAACTTCTCCATGAAGTTGCGGAGGCTTTGAGTCGAGGAATGAGACATTTGCCATATATCGGACACGGTCGCTCCCTGTCGGGTAAATATTATATAATGTTTTAGGAAAGTCGCTGAGAGGTCACGGAAGTTGTCGACAGAGTTTTATGGGAGGCGCGAGAACCACGTTTGTGCAGGCCCGGTGAGGCTTTCGACGAATAACTGGTAGAAATCAGCTTCTTTTTCGTCGTCAGCAAAGTTGGCTCTTCCCATCGCTATATTGATAGTCGTTATGTGGTTGTAGGGTCTGACTCGCCGGAGTAAAAAGGTAGACAAAACTTTTTCGTAAAGCGAAGTTGTATGTCACTGATGCGGTGAGAGAATGGTGTTCGGGATGTTGCAGCGAGGACCCGGTCGATTTGAGGGGCAGAGCTCGTGACGTGATGGATCTTTGAGCTTATTTTGGAGACACAAAGAGAGATAGAGAGAGAGAGAGAAAGAGAGAGAGTTTAAGAGCTGCAATTTTGCGAATGGTAGCTAGATCTGAGCCTTCTTGGTTCTTGACCTCGTTCGCGAGTAAGGTGTCCGAGACGTTAGGGTTATCCTCCTCGACTCCGGTCGTCGGGTTAGTGTGAAAAAGCTGACGACGTATCGTCAGGGGCTTACTTGGTACGCCTGAGGGGAGGGCGAGGGCGGCCACCAGTGCGGCTTGTTGTGTGTTAGTAGGCTTCTGAATTTTTTCTTGTTGTGCGAGACGCACCATAACGGTATCCATGAATTCCGTTGAAGCTTGAGGCGCGGCGTCGGGAGTGGGCTCCGGTTGGTCCGCGGAGGTGGAACTTGGGTAAGTCATCAGAATCTTTTATTTTGCGATCAGCCCCACGGTCGGCGCAAATTGTTTGAACCGAGTTTTCACGGAGGGGATAAAACTCGTCAGTTGGTTGGTCACAAAGACTATTCCTTTTCTTTATTGATGATGTAAACGAAAGAAAAAAAAGTACAGGAGTGAGAGAGATGCTCAAAGACTATGATAGAAATCAAAACCTTAATTCTTGCCCCTTCTCCCTTGTCCCCTTGTGCTCTTCCTCGTCTTCTCCTTTATACTCTTCAGCGAGTACCCTAGGTCAACTTCGTCTTAATGAGCCATTGCTCATCGGGCCGAATGGTAGGCCGACGAAATGCTGCGCCAAGCCGAACTACCCTGGGTTGCTTCAACGAGTCAATTGTTGGTCGCCCTTAGCCGGCAAAAAGCAGTCAACAGCCAAGCCGAACGTTTTTAGCCGCGAGCAGATCAATACTCGTAACAATCTCTTGAAGCTGAATCTCCGCGCTAACCTCCTTCCTCTTCCTCAGCCCTTTGTCCTTCAAAGACATTAGAACCTCCCTGAAGCCATCTGTGATGTCCCAAAGAGCAGCTCGGGGAGCTCGACGAATATCTTGGTCACTGAGTCTCGAGATCTGCTATCTTTGTAGTTAAGACAGCAAACCTCACGCTCCATGACCCTCTTCCACTCCTCTTTTGCGACCAAAATCTCTCCAGACTTGGTCATGGTCTCTATTTAGGCAACCTCAAGCTCTTTCGTTAGCTTTCAAATCAAGTCTTTCCTGGCTTCGACCTCTTTACTGATCCAATGATCTTGCGAACGACCTCCCATTATCTTGACAAGCTCATGGCTGACCTCCATGATCTGGCAGGTAAAATTTGGGTCATCAAGAAACCAACCTTCAAAGGAAAGGTTCCAGATGAGAATACCTTCGCATTTGCATTGGCCACTTAAGCATAGGCTTCTCTCTAAGCAAGCGCATCCAAGGCCGGAATTTGTGGACAATGGACCATCACCCTGGTTTGTCCACAAACCAGGAAGATCTTTCTTATGCAGCGGGAGAGACGAACGAGATATTCCTGGTTTGTGGACAATGGACGATCACCCTCGCGGACAAAATTCCACTTCTTAGAGCTATGAGCCTCGTAGTCAATGTGAAACGACTTCAATGTGAAACAACTTCAATGAAGCAACCTTAGCAGGTCAAGGATGATTGCGTTTAGGCGCAGTTGAATCTGCCTAAGTATCAGAACCTAAGCTTAGAGAAACAGGAGAACCTCCATCGACTGGACCAGAGACAAACTCCCTGCAACATCTTTCCCATGAGACAACCTAGCAGACCTAAATGATGTCTCCTCGCCATCCTCCTGTTCAATCTATCCACAGAGGACAGACCAACATAAGAAGACTCAAAAGACCCCTTGAAGCCGAGGACTGAGCCGAGCAATCTTATATGAGAGCTCGAAGCGCGGGAGCCCTGTTTTCTCCTCGAGGCTGCTGAAACGCATAAAGCATGTGGTTTTGATCAAAAGATGAACAGTGACAGTGATCCCAACGAAGAATCTCGATGAGCCCCCGGAGCTCGTCAGACATGGGGGAGATCCCCAAATGAACTAATACAACAAAAACAGGAGGGAAAAAACATAAGAGTTAAGCGGGTCAAATATATCATTCATTCTGAAAGTAAAAACAAAAACAAGGCAACCAATAATATCAATAAAAGAACTAACTGATATCTTTGACCCATCTTCGAGAGATCTTTGAGAAATCGAAGTCCCCGATAGTTTCCTGATCAACCTTAAAAGCAAAGAAGTGCTCCCGCCATTTTTCATCATGATATGGGATCTCTTCCACAATGTGACGGCCAGGCCAAGGAGACATGAGTAAAGTCCCCGGGGATCTATTGTTCTGTTTTATCAAGAACAGATGGCGAAGTTTTTCTAAGCCAAACAAGAACCCTTCTTCTCGATCCCTAGCTGCCAAAGATAGAAAGTGCCTAAGAAGATTTGGACACATCTGAGTGAACGACAACCTAGCTCCGTAAGCATCTCGAATAACGGTTCTGGAATCTGAAAATAGAGGCCGTAATCCTCAAAGTATGTGGTATAAGCTCTGCAATAATCTTCCCTGACATTCTTGGGGGTCTCATCGGCCGATGAAAGTTCAATTTTTACATCGATAGAGGCTGCACAGTCTTTATAGAGTTTATCAAGATCAGAACAGATCTCGCCGAGAGAGAGAGAGAGAGAGAGAGAGAGAGAGAGAGAGAGAGAGAGAGAGAGAGAGAGAGAGAGAGAGAGAGAGAGAGAGAGAGAGGAGAGAGAGAGAGAGAGAGAGAGAGAGAGAGAGAGAGAGAGAGAGAGAGAGAGAGAGAGAGAGAGAGAGAGAGAGAGAGAGAGAAAGTTAAAAAGAATCAAAAGAGGAGAAAGAAAAGAACCCTCTCTTAGTATCAGTAGGTTAAACCGTAACCGATGAATTTATGGCACGTGTTGCAAAGGATGGGATTAGTGGCCTCCATCTCGACCAAAGAGAGTACGTCAGACAAGAAATTAATGAAGACCGAGGAAGTCCAGGTCTCGAGAAGATCCAGGGAAGGCCGAGACCTTAGGAACAAAGAGGTGAATAAAAGGAGAAGAACGGAGAACTGGAGGAACACGTGAAAACCCCTAGAAACGTATGCAAAACATATTGACCTCGACTTGAATCTCTCATTCTTGTTACCTTTGTTCTTGATCTCTATTTCATTAAGTAGCTTCATTTTATCTCATTTTTTTCATTGTATTCAATAGTATCTCATCAATAAAAAGTCCATTTTCATCAACCAGAGAATCTGATTAAATTGTTATGTTATGAAGATATCTTTGCCCACTTTTTTTCTTCCTTAATATTTACAATCAATCACTACCACGTACTTAGTGTGGGTTTTAGGATCTACAATTTTCTTTGAGACAAGATTCACATTAGACTCGGAGTCATACAGAGCTTCCTCGAATCAAACTACGACGACATGGGAAAACAAACTTTCCCGGGTCATCAAACTTAGGCAATACCTTAAGTGTTGGTGACAACACCTCAGTAAGAGTTCTGTTATTTCCTCTTGAATCTCTCAACAACTTTTGAAGAACATGTGCAGTGGACGAACCTCCCAAGCATGTTCAAATGAGATCTTGTTAGGAAGCCTTCTCACCATCTTCTTAAATCTACCCAGCTGCTTGGAACTAATGGAATTCATCAGATGTCTAAGTTAAAATGGATATGGAACCTTATAAATATAAAATCGAACTGGTGGAGTCTCAGAAGGTTCATCAGGATCAGTCGATTCAGAGCTTGGAGGGTGCTATGTTCTTCGGTTTGCGCCTAAAGGAGTCTCAGGTAAGTACTCTTTCACTTCGTAGCTCTCTTGCATTACATTCTCAACCCTAGGATTCATCACAGTCTTTCCAAGAAGTGTTCCTTGCTGTCTCTTAACATGTTTCAGCAGTTTAGGCAAGTTGAAGGTATATTCTCTTCATATGGTTGTTAACCGCATCATACTTAGTGTTCAGTTCAATGAACATGTTGTCCATCCTCGTATTGAACTTAGCAGTTTCTTGATTAATTGATTTCACATGACTTTGTTGGATTTGGAATAGTCCTTGCTGACTTTGGAGTAGTTTCTGCATAAGAGTACAAAGATTTTTTCATGTCATCTTGAGGGTTGTTCGCAACACTTGTTGCGGCTTGGAGGTTACTGCTCGTCGGATATTGTTTAGTTGAAGACTAGAACCGAATTTTCCCCTGGTTAAACACAAATTTCTTCCTCTTAAATCCCTGAGGGAAACTCTTCTGAAATCCAGATCCTTATGCTTGGTTGGTCTGAGGTGTGTAGTTCTGGTCACTAGGATTATCGACATTGTTTCCTTGATAAGAAAACATTGGCTGATTTTTGTTGCTGTTCTAATTGAACCCATGGTTTGGCATGCATTCCTGAACATTGACATAGCTTACCTCCTGTTGGGCATTAACCTGAATGTCCTCTTCTACAGCTTCTTGAGTAGGCTTGTGGGAACCAAAATTCACACCGTCGATTTCCGTAATTGGAGGAAATCCAGGAAACCCAAACTTCCCTTGAGATCCGGATTCTCTGTGAGATCAAATGACAAGTGACCAAATAAATTCAAAAAAATATGAAAAGATAACAAAACTAGAAACAATAGATTTTTATTTCAAATTTGCGTATGAGCGTTCTAGAGACAAGAAGCTTGTCTCGAAACAGGATTACAAAGGAAGCTGTCTAACACAAGAAGTAAAACGAGACTAAGTTTGCTAGCACTACCAGCTATGTCAAGAAAAACCAATGTGGCCAAAACTCGTTGAGCACTAGAAGAAAAAGACGAAAACGGTTTTAAAGATTTTGGATTGGACCTTATGAAAGGTTGCCTACGTACCCCTTTCGAGGATCAAGCCAAATGTAGTTCAATTAAAAGATTAGAACAAGATATCAAACTGCTTGGGAGAGTTTTTCTAGTAATCGAGTGCGAGTCATAGAAACTGAACTTGTCGAGAATAAAGCCTAAGGTTTCTAAGTGCAGAGAGTTATAGAGTCTAAAGAATCGTCTTTTGCACCTCTCGCCTTAGCATCCCTTATATACTCCTCCTAGGTTGGTTTGCCCTTTCCTTTTCTGCTCGTGGGTTGAGTTTATCGATTTGCGAAAATATTCTATTTTTCTTCGATCTTCATGATTATCCCTTGAAACTTCACATTTATCTTCAAACTTGAAATATATCTTCTTCTCCGAATAATAGATAGACCTTCATAATATCCTTGGGCTCGATTTTGTCTAAAATCGTAAGTGGGCTTTTAGCCATGTTTTAGACCTTTTCGTTCTGTTTTTTGACTTAAACGTTTTTACGATTTCTTCGAAGAACACCTTTGCTACGACGTCAGTTTTATAAAATAGTTCAGTTTACTCGAATAGTAGAGGAAATTTTGGTGCTAAGTCAATTGTTGTCGTTTTAGACGATCAATTTGAACTTATACGAGAAAACAAGTCTTTGCAGTTTTTATCGTAAAGCTCCAACGATAACTCAAATCGAGAAAAAACAAGAGACAGTGTATTCAAGGTTCGAAGGAGAGACTGGTCGGGACCGAGATGGGTGATACTGACCCAACTCACCTGATGGCGAGTTGGACGTGGTCAGTCCCAACTCCCCTGATAGCGAGTTGGATGAGGGCAATCCAACTCGCCATCATGCGATTTGGGCGAGCTGCCCCAGCTCGACTGATGGCGAGTTGGACTTGGTCCAGTTAACTCGCCGTCAGGCGGGTTGGACATGGCTGGTTTGATCGTTTAGTTGCTCGAGGGTTATTCCCGATAACTTGTTGATATAGCCTATTTATTACCAGTTTTAGACCATGTTATAGACTCTATTTAGGGTCTGTTATGTGTCTCTAAACTATGGTTTGAGGTCTTTACAGGTCCAAGTACGTTTTGGAGATATATGGAGACAGTTGGAGCTTTTGGAGCATTTGGAGAGGATTAATCTGTAGCTGATTATTGAATAGAGTCAAAATACGAGATTACCATCGATCGACGATACAACGTAGGCGTCGACCGATGTTACATGACCAAGGTCGATCGATGTTGCACATCTGCCATCGATCGATGTCCAGTTCTCAGACAGCCAACTTCAAGCCCAAGTTAGAGACATGACACAAGATTACAAGATTACCCTTGGATGATTTTTGACCTAGACTTTAGGGTTTTATATTTATTCTTTATGTATTGCACCATGCTAAGTGTGTTAGGTTTTTGTGCTGGTTTGTGGTGTTTTTGTACTAGTACTAGGGGTACTAAGTGTTCTAAGTTTGCTTTGAAACCTCATTATTTTATCTATGCATTTTATTCATATTATTATTCTTACTTTAATTATGTCTGAGTAATTGTCAACTAGGTTTAGGGTTTATCAATGGTACTGATGGATTAGCCAAACAATAGAATTGTTAAGGTCATTATTAGATCTATTAATAGAATTGTGTTTATTGCTTGTGTTCTAGAGTAGCTAACTAGAACCCTGATAATAGGATAGTTAGGCGCAAGCGAGAGCATGGTCTACTACCGGAATCTATTCTGTTGAGCTAGGTTGCTAGAAACAAACGAGAGTTGATTTAGTCAATCTAGTGAACTTATCGAATTAGGTCATAACGCTTGACTCAAGAAACCATCGATCGACGCAGGATCATTGCCATCGATCGACGGTCATTCCGTGTCAACAAGCGAGAGCTGAGACATTGGACTTGGTCAATAGATTAGGCGCGCATGCGAGAGCTGGTGTCTTTTACATTAGATTTCGAGTTCCATGATTAAATACCTTTAACTTCTATCTACTATAATCCACTTGCCTGAAACCCTAGATCTAGCATATTTCCATATTTACATTACTAGCATATTTCCATATTTACATTATTAGCATATTTCCATATTTACATTACTAGCATATTTCCATATTTACATTATTAGCATATTTCCATATTGCATCTATACCTTCTAATAAGGAATATTTCCTTGACCTGATTACTTGCTACCAATATATATAGTTACCTAGCTTAGCCTTTAGAAATAAGAAATCTATTGTGTGCCTTGTTCTCTGTGGATTCGATCCCTAAGTACTACACCTGATCTCTCTTGACAAGAGTATTATTGTATTGTGTGTTAGGATTAAGGGTTAATTTGACAGTTGTTTGTTTAGGATATTATTACCCTATTAAAACATAAAAACACACCCACGTCAAATTTGGCGCCGTTGCCGGGAACATTGATCGCCATTAGATTTATTTTCTAGGACTTAGTCTAGGTTTGTTACTTTCAAGGTTACTGATTTTTCTTTTCTTTGTTTTTCAGGTGCATGCAAAAGAGTACCAGGAGCAACAAAGGACAAGACTTACTGTTCTCTGACCCACAACAACTCGAACGCACGATCCGCAAAGAAAGACGACACGCATCGATCGACGGCATACCTTCAGCATCGACCGATACATCTTTACGGACAAGCATCAACCGGCATCAGAACTCAACCATCGACCGATACCAGATCTCTAGCATCGACCGATATTGATCATATAGCATCGATCGACAACACCTCATCCGCATCGATCGACGACAGCAGACGAGTTCAGATGGTTGCGCCTATAATTGTGGTTCAGAATGAGAATGGAGACTTGCATGACCTCAACGGTCATCTGCGTAATGCAGCAGGTCAAAGGATAGACAATCAGGGGGCTATAATCCCTGAAGCAGAAGCAGACGCTGCAATAGCTCAACCTGAAGCTAACGCCCAAGCTGCTCAAAGAACGCTGGCTGACTACAACCGTCCAGACCAGTACTACGCCAACAGATCCGCCATTCGTCCTCCAGCTTTTCAGAGAAACGATTTTGAGATCAAGCCCGCTTACTTCGGACTTGTAGCGCAGACGCCTTACCATGGGTTGCGACACGAGCACCCTATGGATCATCTGGAGCGATTTGAGGATCTAGTGACTGCTATTAAAGCCAATGGAGTCCCTGAGGACTATCTTTTCTGTAAGCTCTTCAAGTACTCACTTGCTGGAGAAGCTTCATATTGGCTTAAGCAGCTACCACCAGGATCTCTGACATCCTGGACTGACATTAAGAACGCTTTCTTGCGTAACTTCTTTGATGACGCAAGAGCAGAAGATCTGAGGAGCAAGATTGCTACTTTTTCACAAGAGCCTTCAGAGTCTTTCAGAAACTCATGGATCAGATTCAAGTCATACCAGAGAGACTGTCCACATCATGGGTTCAACGAAGTGCAGCTTCTTAGCACTTTCTTCAGGGGTATTGGACTGCAGTATCAGATGGCTTTGGACACAGCTAGTGAAGGAAATTTCAGCACTAGGAGCCCTGAAGAAGCTACAAGATTGATTGAGAATCTGGCATCTAGCAGCAGTACCAAGAACACAGATTTTGAGAGGAAGAAATCAACTCCAACAATAAGCAAGGAGCAGATTGAAGAGGTAAAAGCAAAGCTGGATAGTGTCCAGAAATTTTTCAGAAAACAGTTACTTTTGCAGAGGTAGAAGCGATAGAGTCTGGAGACGATGAGAATGAAGAAGAGGATGTGAACTACATTGATGGGAATGGTTTCCAGAGACAAGGGAATCCAGGTTTCAGCAGGAATTCCTATGGTACTGGTCAAAGGAGTAACTTTAATCAGAATTCACAGCGAAGACCCTCCAACAACGACATGACATATGGATCTTCCTACTACCAAAATCCTCCTCCAGAAACTCAGGGAAGCAAGATTGAAGCAATGGTTGATAGAGTCTTAGAGGGACAGCAGAAGATGACTGTGGATTTCAACGGAAAGATAGATGATTGTACCTCAACCTCAACACCAAGTTCGAAAACCTCAGCACCCATGTGAAGAAGTTGGAGAATCAAGTGATGCAAACAAGTGAGACCATTAGGAGACATGAGAGCCTGATTAAGGAGAAGATGGAGACTGGGCAAAGGCACCACGTCAATGCATTAATTGATGAGGATTTCTGGCAGGAAGTGAAACCCCAAGACAGCAACTTTCGTGTGGAAAACTCTATATCACTCGGCAATTCCCATCCGCATCGATCGACGCAAGACAACGAGCATCGACCGACGGTGAAACCTACAGAATCGATAGCCTCATGCGAATCAACTAACATCGATCGACACCATGCTCACGATCTCGATCGACATAGAGACGAAAGGAATCGATCGACACTCCATGCCTGGCATCGATCGACAGCGTGGAAACCCAGTCCGATTACCCAACCTCAACGCAAGTCTGATTGTGCGTCCAACAACAACAATTTCAGAACAGAATACAAACACGTCTGAATCTACAGATCTTGATAGAGAAGACGAGGGACACTCAAGGAGGAGGCAAAAGATCCCAAAACATCTACGCAGAGAAGCCAATGAAAAGGAGATGGATGGCTTTGCTAAAAGAGTTTTTAAAATTCCTTTAGATATATCTTTTGATGAAGCTTATTATACTCACAGATTGTGGATGTTTTTCAGGGAAACAAGGGAAACAGATGATGACATAGAAACCATGTTCAATCACCTCAGAGAGAAGATGAAGCAGAGAACCTGTTTGAAAAAGAAAAGTGATCCTGGGAAGTTTGTGATTCCATGCTTCATCAAAGGAAACAAATACCCTAACGCCCTCTGCGACACTGGATCTTCAGTGAGCATTATGCCAAAGTCTATGGCAGAGGAGCTGAACCTAAGAGTGGAACCCTCCAATGATTCGTTCACATTTGTAGACTGCTCAAGAGTGAACTCAGGAGGGATGGTAAAGGATGTTCCAGTGCAGATTAACAACACCCTAGTCCCAGTAGACTTTCATGTGATGGACATCAGGATAGATTGGAACTCTTCGCTACTACTTGGGAGAGCATTCATGGCTACTGTGGGAGCCATATGCGACATGCAGTTAAACAGGTTGTATCTATCTCTAATTGATAAAAATATCTTTTATGAACCTGTTAAAAATAAGAACAAGGCTACCCTGATCGAATTGTGTAATGATGCAGAGCTTGTGGCCACATGTTTCTGCGATTACGAGTGTAATGAGGAATCGGTAGATGGAGCATCGATCGACACCCAACCCCTAGAATCGATCGACAGTCTTGCACATCAGCAATCGATCGATACCCACCCTTCAACATCGATCGACACCCATACCCCAGAACCGATCCACACCCACCATGCTGATTACGATTACAACCCAGCCTACCTCGAATACGATGAAAACTACAGAGAAGAAGAGCTGATCGAGTACCGAGGGCTTACTATGGAAGAGGCTGGAGTTTTTCATGTTTCCCATGAACCGGGGAAATCGACATCGATCGACGGCAACCTTACGCCATCGATCGATACTGAGCACGAAGCAGAACCCGAACATGATTCAGCAGAAGAACACGACAGAGAAGCTGGTTATCTACAACCAGATGAGTTCGGTATTATGAGAGATCCAGATGGTCACGCAAGAGCTATGGATGGCAGAATTCTAAACGTCACGAAGGAGGATGTAGCAGATATACTTGCAATGGCCAACGGAGCTGGAAACCTTTTTGGGCACCGGTCTGATTATCGAGCATCGATCGAAGTAACCATAGACCATCGATCGACACCAATTGGGCATGCCAAGGATACGGTGAAGCCTACGAAGAGTATGACTCAGATTATGATGAGGATGAACCTGGCTGGATAATGGACGCGAGAGTAGGCAATCCAGCATCAACAATCGGCCTATCTTGGCCATCAAACGACATCAAACGTAAACCAGACCCTTCACTTGGACCAGAAGAAACAGAAGCTGGTTATCTCAGACCCGATGAGTTTGGAATTTTCAGAGATGTAGAAGGACGTGCACGAGGTCTTTATGGGAGAATTCTAACTCTACCGAAGAAAGATGTAGCAGACGCCCTTGTCATGGCTGGACGATCAGGAAATTTCTTTGGACAACCGCAACAGCCATCGATCGACGCACAAGTACCAGCATCGATCGACAACACGGAGCAGAAGCAGGAGACATACAGCAGAGCAGAGATTGATGATATTGTGCATGCGATCTACCAAGCTCAGAAGATGTCAACGGATGAATTCTATATGAGGCTTGATGACGTTTACTATCCTATAGATAAATGCCTCACGAATTTGACTACACGCATGGATGAGATGAAGCAAGACATGGATACTTTTCAGAGACAGCATGCGAGTAGACCGATGGAGTGACATCGATCGACGGCAACACCTTGCCATCGATCGATACTGAGTTCGACAGACAGAAGTTCGCAGCAGAACGCTACTTAGAAGAAAGGTTCTCTGATATTGCTTTTTCTCAGTACCTGATGAAGGAAGATGTTTCTCAGCAACTAGAGGAAATGTCAGACACTACAGCTGCCAGACTTAGAATGCTCCAGCGCAGTATTGAAAATCTACAAAGAAGAATGCATTCACTGGAGGTTACTAAGGAGATCATAAAGAACGAGAAAATCAGAGGAGATGAGGCAATCAGAAACTTCATTGGTACATGGTTTCAGAAGAGCAACGAAGATGTAGCCACTTGTTTTCCAAGTGTTGATCAACCTCCTTTCTAGTCAGAGCATTCACAATGTCGAGCTTAAGACTCTAACCAAGCGCTGAGTGGGAGGCAACCCACTGTTTAGTAAGTTTTAATTAGTTTTTATTCTTCATTTATTACTAATTTTCGTATTTATTTATTTCAGATTAAAAAAAAACGAGGAAGACAATCTGCATAGAGCATCGACCGACACTTGATCACTGCCGATCGACGGAGTAAGCAACGCATCGATCGATAGGCACTTAACTGTGTCGATCGACGGTCACCATCAGCGAGCAGGTGTATCAGTTTTTCCTTGTTAAAATTGGTCCTTATGATTTATTTCTTCCCCAATCTCAGACTGTATAACACTGACGATAGTGTTGTTTAAGTCTGGGGGAGGTATTACTGATATTGTGTTTTATTTTGAGTTTTATAAGAAATAGGAACTTACAGGTTTAGCATCGATCGACACCCATATCCGACCATCGATCGACGCTCTCTTACAGAGAGAGGTATCGAGTTCTATACTTAAGCTAATTACTTATGATTTAATTTTTCTAACCAATCCGGGGCGGATTACACTGGGGACAGTGTAATTTAAGTCTGGGGGAGGTTCGCTAATGCTATTTGATTGTTTTTGAGTGTTATTTATATCTATATAAGTTTTTCAAAAAGTTTTATTGAGTCAAGAAGGAGACTATGATCTAGATTTATTATTGACTAACCATGCTATAAGCACCATTCTTAGAAGGTTATTTGCAGAGATTACTAGAGATACCAAAGTGGATCATCCTGCCACTATATCACACTTGCTTAGAAAGTTTGGAGGAACCGAAGCTGATTTCCAACACTAATCCTGACATTATTTGCTTGCTTTGGGATTTGGTATACATTGGATCGGATTCCTTCTGCAAGTCTGGAAGGTAAAAGTCTGTGTGCTTCTGATTCCCCTCTCTCTCCCCTTCAGATTAAAAAGGAGTCGAACAGGATTTGGTGGCTACAACCATTAAAGCTTGATTCATATGATCCTAGAAAGAGATAAAAAGGTCAAAAAGAAGTGAACAGGATCTGGTGGAAAAAACCATTAGGGCTTGATTCATGGAAGCCTATCCAAATATCTCAGTCAATTAAAAAATAAAATGATACCCTCAAAAGAAGGGAGACATTGACTGAGAAGAAGTGAGAAGAGAGAGAGGAAAGGAATCAGAGAAGGCTGCCTGTGTGTTCAGATACTTGAAGAGGTAAGAGTCCATGTGTCCCTTGATCGATACTCCCAAGGTAAAGCCTGCACTTTTATTTTATGCAAAGAAATGAAATCAGTAGAGGGGCGAGTCAGACTAGTATTTGCTAAGTTGTTGGTAGAATGGATTTGGTTGCTATACTAGGATAGGGTATATAAAGTTTCTCTGTGATTGGCTTGATAGGATGTGGTTGCAATAAAGCAAGGTGACAGTTATACTTAGACAATATGTGAGTCTTCGCTTTTCAAAACATCTTTCACAGGCTTGTTTGCTTGAGGACAAGCAAAAGGTTAAGTCTGGGGAGTTGATATAGCCTATTTATTACCAGTTTTAGACCATGTTATAGACTCTATTTAGGGTCTGTTATGTGTGTCTAGGCTATGTTTTGAGGTCTTTACAGGTCCAGGTACGTTTTGGAGATATATGGAGATACTTGGAGCTTTTGGAGCATTTGGAGAGGAATAATCCGTAGCTGATCATTGAAGAGAGTCGAAGTACGAGATTACCATCGATCGACGATACAACGTAGGCGTCGACCGATGTTACATGACCAAGATCGATCGATGTTGCACATCTGCCATCGATCGATGTCCAGTTCGCAGACAGCCAACTTTCAAGCCCAAGTTAGAGACATGACAAAGATTACAAGATTACCCTTGGACGAGTTTTGACCTAGACTTTAGGGTTTTATATTTATACTTTATGTATTGCACCATGCTAAGTGTGCTAGTTTTGTGCTGAGTTTGTGTGATGTTTTGTACTAGTACTAGGGTACTAAGTGTTCTAAGTGTGCTTTGAAACCCCATTATTTTATCTATGCATTTTATTCAGATTATATTCTTACTTTAATTATGTCTGAGTAATTGTCAACTAGGTTTAGGGTTTATCAATGGTACTGATGGATTAGCCAAACAATAGAATTGTTAAGGTCATTATATATCTATTAATAGAATTTGTTTATTGCTTGTGTTCTAGAGTAGCTAACTAGAACCCTGATAATAGGATAGTTAGGCGCAAGCGAGAGCATGGTCTACTACCGGAATCTATTCTGTTGAGCTAGGTTGCTAGAAACAAATGAGAGTTGATTTAGTCAATCTAGTGAACTTATCGAACTAGGTCATAACGCTTGATTCAAGAAACCATCGATCGACGCAGGATCATTGCCATCGATCGACGGTCATTCTGTGTCAACAAGCGAGAGCTGAGACATTGGACTTGGTCAATAGATTAGGCGCGCATGCGAGAGCTGGTGTCGTTTACATTAGATTTCGAGTTCCATGATTAAATACCTTTAACTTCTATCTACTATAATCCACTTGCCTGAAACCCTAGATCTAGATATTTCCATATTTACATTACAAGCATATTTCCATATTTACATTATTAGCATATTTCCATATTTCATTTATTAGCATATTTCCATATTGCATCTATACCTTCTAATAAGGAATATTTCTTGACCTGATTACTTGCTACCAATATATATAGTTACCTAGCTTAGCCTTTAGAAATAAGAAATCTATTGTGTGCCATTGTTCTCTGTGGATTCGATCCCTAAGTACTACACCTGATCTCTCTTGACAAGAGTATTATTGTATTGTGTGTTAGGATTAAGGGTTAATTTGACAGTTGTTTGTTTAGGATATTATTAACCCTATTAAAACATACAAACACACCCACGACACTTGTCGTATAATTATTTTCTGGATTTATACGAAGTTTTGGGTTTAGTTTTCCCACACTTTTATTTTCTTTTTCATAAGCAAACTGTTTCTTGGGAACTTTAAAGCATTGATTCGTCGTGACCCGATTTTGACCCCAACAAGGTTGTTCTGTCCTGTTCATCTACATAGTAGATTTGTCCATGATTACTTTTCAGCGGTAAATTAACCTTCACAATCAAGTCATCTCTCCACTTATACTCAACATTTTTAATCTTCTTGGACCTATCATGCTCATGGTTTTTATTTTCTGAACTCTCAGTCATGTTCTCAATCAACTCAAATGCACCCTCTTCCTCTGGGTCATAAAATCTCCCTTGCTAGTCAAGTTCAATGCATGATGCAGGATTTTACTCTAACCCAATCAAAATAGTATAATTGAGTGTCAATCAAATTTTAAGTGACTTTGATTCAATGAGAATACAAGTATAACTTAATCTAAGTGAAATCAATTTTTGATGAGTGAATGAAGGTAACAAACATAAGCAAGGGCAATAACTAAAGTTTTAAATCAATTGATACAAAGGAACCCATGGGCAAGGGTATTGATTTGGGCGACTAGGATCCAATCTAGGATATTAACACAATCAAGCAATCAAGTTCTAGAAGTCTAGACACAACCAAAAAAAAACTAATTATTTGTCAATATAGAAGTTCAGTTGCAATCAATCACTAAACATCAAATGTCTTTGGTTTCTGTTAAATCAAACAAACATTAAGTACAAGTCTATCAACTATCTAATCTTCCCTAACATCAATTGTCATTGGTTAAGCAAGAAAGGAGCAGTATCACTTTGATTCCGACATTTCATCAAACACCTTTCGGGCATGAAATATCTAAGCATCTAGATCGAAGTGATCAAGTCTAATCTATCATTATGAAAAAGATATAAGCCTAGAACATGAATGATCTAAAACTAAACATCCTAAATCATCACCCAATCACCCCGAGTCACCCTAACCCATGAATCCTAAAAGTAACTACTCACTAATAGACATGATGAACTTCAAAATCATGGATGATTCAAAGTTTATCATGCTTAGTGATCAGGATAATCAATAAGGACAAACAAGATAGATCTAAAATGACGAACAAAGTTGAATCTTTCACCAAAAGAGTATTTATTTTCTGAAAAAAACCAGATTAACCTTAAAATTAGGTTTGAAGAGTATATATAGTAGTTTGAAAAAGGAACCGGGTCAACCCAACAAACCTTGGTCAACCCATCAAAAATACAGTTTTCTACGTCCTTAGCGACCTTGCTTGGTCGCTACGTAAATGTCGCTACAGCACTTGTTTCAGCTCCTGGGCCATAGCGACCTCTTGTTTTCGCTACGCATGTTGCTACGGTGCCTGCAAGTTAGCCTAGTGACCTCTCTTGGTCGCTACACTGAAGTCGCTACAACACTTGGTCATCTTGAGATGGGGATCTCGTAGCGGCCTCGTCAGGTCGCTATGGTGGTTGCTACGGATCTCAGAAACTTCTGCTAGCGACCTCTCCTGGTCGCTACACTTCAGGTTGGTACAACACTTTGGCAGGAAAAACTTGCTTATGCCTCAAACTTCTCTTTATTGGCCTCAAATGACTTTAAACTCACCATTAAAGATCTCGAACACCTGATATAGACAAATGAAATACAATGCAACCTAAACATGTCTAAATGCTAGTCTATATGATCAAAGTATACAATGAATAATGACTAAAACAATGCAAATATGCAAGACATCAATGCCATTACAAAATTCCGAATGAACTTCATCACAAAAATATCCAGAACATGATCATCATCAAATTCATGATGAGAAATTTTTTTGTGGTTTCATTGAACCTCTCCCAAGCATCACAAAACGGTTTATCAAAATGCTGCAGAAACGATGAAATCTTGTTCCTTAGTGCAGTCGTTTTTGACTTCGTGTAGAAGTTTCCAAAGAAGGCTGACCAAGCATGTTCCCATGATGTGAGAGAACCAGTTGGCAGTGACTTCAACCATCTTGAAGCTTTGTCAGTGAGAGAATGGAAACAACTTAAACCTGATGAAATCATGTGTCACTCCATTCGAGCGAGTTGTATAACAACTCTCTTCAAAACTCTCAATGTGATCAATTGGAATTTTTTTTTTGGCACTCCATGAAACATGTTCTTCTGGACCAGTGCGATCATAGCAAGCTTAATATCAAAATCAAGCCTTGAACAGGCTGGTGGATAAATGGCAGAGCGTGTCGGAGGAAAGTTATGCGGAAGGTTTCTCTGCCAAATCGGAGCAGCATGCGTGTCTTGCTCCTGTTTTTGTTGTTGCTGAAGCATTTGTTGTTGCATCACTTTGCATCTCAGCAGCGAGTTTATTCTGTTGGCCGGCCTAGCCCATGATGGCGTTATTTGGCCTTTGGCGTTTTATTATTTCAAACCTTGCTAATTCATTATTTTTTAGCGTTACGTACCAAGGTTCTGAGGTGTTACTGTGAGTGTTTATACTAGACATACACCTGGAACATTAGCTTCAACAAAAAGGGGAAAACAAGTCAGAATTATTACACTAAATATCTTGCCAAAAAGAGGTAAAAGTAGGTCCTCACAGCAACGACGCGCAAAACTTGCTACACTATCAGGATAACTTAGAACGCATGAGCCACACAACTTTCAGGGAAACAATACGAAATATCTTGAACTTGAACACAAGATTGAATAAACATTTTTGTGGTGTCAGCCTCTTTATCGAGCAACTATAATATCTAAACTTTTGTTTGAATCAAGATAATGAAGAAAAGCTTTACGATTTGATCCAATGGGTTCAGCGATTTGTCTTAGCATCAGATTTCGTTGGCTAAGGACAAATCGCATATCTACGGTTTTATAACAACCTAAAACACTTTTGATGGATATGTTTAAACCTAGATTCAGATGCTAATGTCCAATTTTAATACAAGCAGTAAGTTTGACAATAGATATTATATTAAAGATATAGAACTCTATTTTTGTCTAGCTCATTGATCCATGATCCCTAACACCCTAAACCTAACAATCGGCTACTCAGCCATAGTCACAAAGATCACATAGATAAAAGATGAAGAAAATATGATAATAAATGGCAAGAATAATAAAATAAGGTTCAAGATTCTTCTCAAAAATGTGTAGAGATATTTCTCCCCTTCACAAGATTACAAGTTTTCTCTCTCAAAAATCTCCGTAAAAAATTAATGTGTTATGAAATAATAATATCAAATGATATATTGCAGGTGAGGGAGGCTGCAGGAGGGAAGACGGGATCCCTAGGTAACTCCCAAAATATTGGAAACTTCCTTAAAATATCAATTTTGGAGCTGTTCTCCATTCTGATATCGAGTACTCCTTTCTTAAATCTCCAGATTTCACTCTTCTCTGCATGCTTTCTCCAAGTGATCCACATCCATCTACAACCTGTTCCAGACATGTAATTACTCGAAAAGGATTAAAAGAACTAGATAAAGAAAGGTTAGCATAAATGGACTAGATAAATAAATCTTAGCATGTAAAAGCACAATACATCAATCTCTGAAGGAATTCTAATCTTTTCTCAAAACCTAAAAGAAAGATTAGCATAAAGGTGGCCGCTAGATAGTAAATATAGGTTAAAACACGTTATGAATTATTTTGTAAATAAGAGAAACTTCTGGGTCAAACTTCAATTCCTTGAAAATGATAAAAACTAGTCGGGAGAAGATCCGAAGGAGTGTCTCTCGACACTAGACTAAAACCTCGACAAATTCCTCATGCACGTCAAACAGACCACTCTTTTAGTAAATTGAGAATAAATTTTGATCAAACTGTCTGATCGACCACAAACCAGTGGCATTGGAATCTAACTCAATTCTATCACTTTGTGTCAAAATAAGATCTTCACAAGATCCCTGAGGAGTCTTCCATCCATTGCTAAACTTCTGACGGCAACCTGCACAACTCTACATCTCAAAGTTGCCAAAAACGTACCCTTAACCTGAAAAGCCTCGAAAATAACTCCAACATATACTATATACTCTAAGTTTAACTTTACCATGGTCAAAGATGGTAGTATATCACCACCCAAATCAAAAAAGGCATTCTCGAAGATATGTGCTTAAATGGCACAAGATGAGTGATACTGCATGGATCTTCAAGTTTCTAAGGCAAATTCAACCTTCAAGTTCCTTCCATTTATTTTTTCTTATCATTGAAAGACATTTTTTAGGAACTTGCTATACTGGGAAACAAGCATGAAGGTGTTAATTATTGGCATAGGGATTTGTACCTTACTCATTTGCTTCTTGAAAAGCACTATTGTATTTCTCCATTTATTGAATCATTCATTGATATGGTAGATTAGGCTCATATGAAGGCAAAACAATGGCTTCCATTGACGAAGTAGCGGGTTTGTTTCTTGTTTGAACCGTTCTTCTCTTCACCAACTTGCCCTTTCCGTTAGGCTTCTACAATCTTCTTTAAGATCTTTTGGTTCTTTTTCTCATAAACAATCAAACATCAGCCTCAAGGTTAATGATTATGATCTCCTTTCTTTATTCTCAGTATTCCTAAACGAGATCGCTTTATGGTATCTCTCTACCACTTTGAAGAGTGATTGAGCGCATTATATCCTTGGGGTTTTGCTCTATTTTTTGGGTAGTGAACCAATTGGACGTTTAGAGTGGGAATTCATAAAGTAAACTGATTTTTCAAGACCTTGAAGTTAGATGTAAGGGTTGGAAATCTTGTTTTTGGTATCTTAATAAGTCCCATCAACTTTGAAGTTGATTTCCTTTAGCTCAGTCCCAAATTTTTATCTTTTCTCACTTGAGACTCATACAGTTATTTAAATACTGATTCAACATTGCTTTCCTTGGGTTCAGGATTTAAGTTCTTGCCCTTTGTTTGGTAGGTTTCCTTTGTAAGGAGATATGCAGAAATTAACCTTCAAACACCTCTCTCAAATAAGAGGATCGGTATAGTATTTGAGGATCATATCCATATAGACTTAGTATTTCACTCAATGGACTTATGCTTATCAGATAAGCTCTGTAATGAAGTTAACAATAGAAAGTAAATCGGCTTGTATAATATAAGTATAACGCTAGATTCAAAAATTTGTCAGAAAATATATTCAAAGTACAATCAATGGTGCCTAGGGTCTAATTAGGTTCAATTCCAAAACTTGTTGAAAACAATAGGTTATCCAACTCTAGCTGCGATAAACTATCAGATGCCTAACTCTAATCAAATACCAACTCTCGCTGCGTATTCAATGAATCAAACAAGAAAGAAAAAAAATATTTGAATATGTTCAACTAAATTCTAGACAAACTCTCGTTGCGAATAAATGTTTAGTCCAACATGATCAGGTTAAGGTAATTAGTCACACTCTCGTGCTATTCCAATTATCCTATGATCAAGATTCCAACTAATTAGTCACACTCTCGCGCTATTCCGATTAATCTAGAAACTAGTGTTATAAACAATCCTGATGTAGAAATCTATAAATAATCCTAGCAATTAATGTTAATTAGTTTGACATTAAGTACATGAAATCCCTAAATCTAACTAGAATTCTACTCAGATATGAAAGCAGAAACACATATCATAGACGGTATAGAAATCATATATAAAACCAAGGAGTTCCAGATAAACTCTGAATGAGTTCTAATCTACATCTTCAAACCTAAAAGAAAGGGTAGAAGTCAAAATGGCTTTAAAACATTTTATAGGGGTGTAAAAGACGTTCGTGGCTCTTTTTAAATAAGGGAAACTTCTTGGTTAAAACTGAAATTCTTGGATCTTCCTTAAAAATTTTCAAGCCTGAATTAGAGGAAATGTTGATCGTCACCCATTGACTGTTGTTTGACATTACTTGATTCTCAAAAGCTTCCTCTTTGTGCGTCAAATGGACCACTATTCAGTAAAACAAGCATAAATTTTGATCTAGGATCCTGATTGACCTCAAACAGGTGGCATTGGATAGCTAAATCAAAGCGCTATATTGTGTCAAAATATGAGCTCAATGTCACGGAGGGAAGTCCTCCATTCATAGCTAAACTTCTGATGCATCTATGAATTTCTGCATCTTAAATAACTATAGAATCTCCAAAGTTGCCAAACACTTACTTCGAACTTAGAAGATTCTAAAACGGACTTCAGACACATATAATAGACTCTAAATAGGACTCATACCATGGTCTAACATGTTGTACTAATCAGTAAGATCTTTACTACTTGTGTACATTCAATTCACCTAGCCTAGAGAAAGAGAGATGAAAGAGAAAGTTGGTAATCAAACCACATAAAGATTTGATCTCAAGTAATGACTAAATATTAATGTGAAAAACCAATCTTAGGATTGGTATCGGCTCCAAAGCTTGATGTACAATAAGTTTAGATTCTCTTGTAGCCTAATTGCAAGATTAAATGTAATATAAGATATATCAATGCAAACCTAAGAAGATTCTAAGCAAACAGAATGCAAGTTAATCACCTAATCTAAAACAGTATAGTAATATTTTGAACAAGTAACCAAATTAAACTAACAAGATTCCAGTTCAATGATTTTCAAACTCAAGTTAACTCAAGAACAATAACAGGTTTTCAATCAAGGGTAAGGTGTGGATCCATGGGTAAGTGAACTGATCAAGATGATTAATATTTAATCTAGAGTGCTCATGCAAAAAAAAAAAATTAAGATCTATAGGTCTCAACACAAAAAGTGATTCTTAAGTCTACTAACCAACTAAGAACACATATAATCAATTTCTATTGGCTACATGAGCAAAGATTATTGTCAAGTTGGTTCAAGGATTCAACAAACAGCTTATGGGCATGAAATGTCTCATGATCTAGATTAAAAAAGATCAAGTTTAATCTAGTATTAACATCACTAAATAAGCGTAGAATAAGAATTATCTAGCACTATACACCCTAAATCTTCACTAAATCATCACATTCTACCAAACCCATATATACTAAATGTATCTACTTACTAATCATCATGATAGAACTTAAACCCATGTAAAATCTAAAATCAATTATAATAAGAAGCAAGATAAACAAAAATAGCTCAAAGTTCAAAAGCGAAATTGTATAAAATGTGGTTAAGGTTTGATATTTCACCAAAAAGGCAATTTTATTAAGAAAAAACAAGATAATAGAGTTTTTGGCCTTACACATGATTAGGTATTGACCACGCTTTGCGCGGGATAATCTAGGTTATACAAATATTTATGCTACATAATATTATGTATGTTATGAATATTATTTGATGTCCATTATGGAAAGTCTTATATTTATTTGATTATCAAGTTTACTTGTTTCCCAAGTTCTATTTGGTCTCTAAGATAACGTAATCTTATATAAAGGACATATTTACTCATGAATAAGACACATCAATTCCTCTCTTCTCTTTTTTACTTACAACACGTTATCAGAACGAAGATTTAGCGATCTTGAGATAATAGAACCATGTGAGATGTCGAGAAAAATGAAGAGTTGAACTCTCATCGCTTATGCACTTCTCTTTATAAGATACCTATTTTTTCTATATTTTATATACAAATTTAATTAACACTTGATTATATTAAAGAATTTTCATAAAAATTAATATGCTTTAATATTTCATTACTATTTTATATATGAGAGTTTTAAGTTTAGTCTTGACCATAAAGATTCATAAGTTTTGGAAAATAATCCAAAAGAAAGGTATGATCATATGGATGTAATTACCTAAGCTCATTATGTATTTTTCATCTAAATATTACAAGACCTTAAGTATGTAAATAAATTTCAACTATGTTGGATGTTAAAAGTGAAATTTTTAGAAGAAAATATTAATGATTAATATATATTGTCCAGCAGACAAAGGATTGAAAAAAGAGATTAAAGAAGTTTAGACTTGTATCTTATTTCTTTGATACTCATAAAAACAATGAGCTGTTGATGTAAGATCATAAATCATGTCTAATCGATTATGATTTATTCTCTTGAAGAGAATTTGACAGTTTGAGAAAGAAAATCCACATAAATAGTATTGGTCAAGAAAGTGAACATAAAAGTGGTTGTAGACGTGGATATATATATAGTTGTGGTTATGGTCAAGATCAAGACCAAAGAGTTTCTTTTTAGAACTCATATTCTCACTTGCAGTTGACAAAATAAAGATGATAATAAAGAAAATATATGATTCAATCATCTGAAGATGAAATAAAATTATTGTGAGTACAATACAAGGATATATATAAATGCTCGCAGAAGAGCACATATTATTTCTACACATAAGAAAACCTTATTGTATTATATTCTTTTAAGTCTCAAAAGTTATAAAGATCTAAGAAAAATACATGACCCATGTAGGGTATGTTTTTTATTCAAAAATGAGATTCATTCGAGATTGATAACCATATGTATTATCATCTCGAGGGGAAGAGTTCAAGAATCTCACATGTTATATTAAGTGGAACATTTATAAGATTGTGTTTTCACTAAATTTAGATTCATAAATCTTTCTTAAATTAAATCCAAAGAGATTTGAGATAAATTATGTTGAGACAGTAAGCGAAAGAAATGTTAATTTCATTTCAAGACAGAAATATTTTAAAAGGCAGTAAAAGTATGTTGAGAAAGTGTCTACCTTCTCTATAGTTGTACACTCATATTAGTTAAATGGAGATAAATATATAGTAATCCAAAATTTTACAAAATACTTGGCATAAACCAGTTAGACCATTTTGGTTTAGTATTTATGCAAAAAGATACTTATTGTTATAAAAGTAATGGGGAATGTATATGTCTTATTGATAATATAATAGATGTTCGCTTTATATAAGGGTTACAAATAGACCGTCATAAGATAAATGAAAAGATAATAATTCCTAATCCAACAAGGAAAAGGAAAACACAAAACCAATGGTTATTGCATCCACATCAAATGGTTTATAACACTCCCCCTTTGATGTTATAACCATATAGAGCTCGTAATACGTTTGGTATGTTGCCTCATTAAAACCTCACCTGTAAAACCCTTTTGGGATAAAACCATGGTCGGAAAGAGTACAATCGTATTACTCCTCCTGATGAATGCATCACTGAATGTCTCTTAACCGACACATTCTAATCTGTTGTATAAGCTTCCTCAATGTAGAAGTCGGTAATGCCTTAGTGAACAAATCGGCTGAATTCTCACTTGAACGTACTTGAACCACTTGGACCTCCTTGGCTTTCTATAACTCATGGGTGAAGAAGAATTTGGGCAATATGTGCTTCGTCCTGTCTCCTTTGATGTAACCATTTTTAAGTTGAGAAATGCATATTGCATTGTCTTCATACATCACGGTTGGATACTTGTCTTCAGACATCCCACAATCAGCTCGGACATGTTGAGTCATTTACCTCAACCATACACACTCACGGCTTGCCAGAATCTCGGCATGATTAGATGATGTGGCCGAGATAGTTTGCTTCATAGAACGCCATGATATGGCCGTACCACCATGTGTGAAAACATAGCATGTCTGTGAACGAGCATTGTGTGGATCAGATAGATAACCTGCATCAGCAAAACCAACTAAACTTTTTTTGTTATGGTTAGTATAAAACAAACCTAAATCTTTAGTTCCTTTTAAATAACGAAGAACATGTTTAATCCCGTCCTAGTGCCTTTTGGTCAGACAAGAACTAAACCTAGAGAGTATGTTCACGGCAAATGATATGTGAGACCGTGTGTGAGTTGCCAAATACATTAATGCTCCAATGGCACTGAGATATGTCACTTCGGGAGCAAGGACATCCTCACCGTCCATCTCGGGACGAAATGGGTCATGTCCGGACCGAGGGATCTCACGACCATAGGGCTAGATAGTGAGTGAGACTCGGCCATATTTAACCTCTTGAGTATCTTTTCTATATATGCCATTTGATGCACAAGGATTCCATCATATCTATACTCAAGTTGTAGTTCCAAACAGAATTTCGTTTTGCCTAGGTCTTTCATTTCGAATTCTTTCTTTAGATATTCAACTGTTTGGGTGATATCTCCAGAGGTTCCAATGATATTTAAATCATCAACATACACTGCTATAATCACAAAGCCATTATTTTCGAATTTCTTTATGAATATGCATGAACTGATTGGATCATTTCTATATCCTTCTTTCACTAGGTACTCACTTAATCTATTGTACCACATCCAGTCGGATTGTTTCAGTCTGTATAGTGATTTGTCAACTTTATGCAGTGTTGATCTCGAGATCTTTCTTTATTTTTCAATTCAATACCCTCTGGGATCTTCATATAGATGTCATTATCCAGTGGACCATATAAGTATGCGGTTACAACATCCAATTAACCGTAAGTCTAAGTTTTCTCTTATGGTCAGACTTATCAGGAATCTAAAAGTCGTTGCATCCACCACAAGGGAATATGTTTCCTCATAATCGATTCATGGTCTTTGTGTGAATCCTTGTGCAAAGAGTCGTGCTTTATACCTCACAACCTCGCCATGTTCATTTCTCTCTCTCACAAAGACTCATTTGTATCCAACTGGTTTCACATCATACGGTGTTCGGATTATAGGACCGAAAACACCTCTTTTCTTTAATGAATTTAACTCCACGTTTATGGCTTCTTTCCACTTAAGCCAATCTGATCTTTGCATGCATTCATATATAGACGCGGGTTCATGAATCTCATTATCCATCAGTTCAAGTGATACTTGATATGCAAATATATCATTGCTGTCGACATCTTTTCTATTCCAGACAAAATATAGTTTATCGAGATCTTATTATTATCTGGACCGTCAGTACCATGAAGCAAGGCGTCTCGAGGATCATTGTTTTGGTATAAACGGACCATCAACCATGGTTTGTACGTCCGGACCGTCAACTGTGGTCGGTACGTCCGGACCATCGACCACATCTGAGGACGTCTGGTCGGGTTCAACCGTACCTCGGGTAAGGTCAGCTATTTCCTTGTCTAGGGTTCCAATCTTGGTTGCACCTTTCTTTTTCCGAGGTTTTCTATCTTTGGAACCAATTGGTCTACCACGTTTTGGACGTGCCATAGACTCAGTAGCAACTTGACTGTGTCCCATTTGGACATCTAATTTAATAGGTGCCATTAAAAGCTGGTATATGTGACTTAGTCACTTTGTTCAGGTCAGCAAAGAAATCTCGCAATTGATTAGCTAGCTTTTGCAAATGTATTATTTTATGGGCCTCAAAATCACACACTTGAGTCTGAGGATCTTGCCATGTTAAGGATGTTTGATTCCATGAGATTTCTTTATTTCCTTTACCAATTTTTATTTCCCCCTAATGTTGGAAGTTTGGATTCATTGAAATGACAATCCGCATACATGGCCTTAAATAAATCCCCTGTAGTTAGCTCAAGGTATTTTATAATCGTGGGGTGAATCAAATCCAACATATATCCCCATTCATCTTTGAGGTCCCATCTTTGTTTTCTGTGGTGAAGCAATTGGAACATAAACGAAACAGCCAAATGTTTTGAAATGGGAAATGTCTGGCTCTCGACCCTTTAGTAATTGTGATGGGGAATATTTGTGTTCACTAGATGGTCTGATGCGTATAAGCTCGGCCGCATGAAGGACCACATGTCCCCATGCTAAAACCGGCAGTCTCGACCTCATAAGTAATGGTCGAGCTATGAGTTGAATGCGTTTTATAAATGATTCGACTAAACTGTTCTGTGTATGTACATGTGTCACGGAGTGTTCCACTGTCACCCCCATGGAGATATAGTAATCATTAAACGCTTGCGAAGTAAATTCACCAGCATTATCTAGACGTATAGTCTTCAAAGGAAATCTGGAAAATGAGCTCGTAATCTTATTATCTGAGCGAGCAATCTTGCAAATGCCAAGTTACGGGTCGACAGTAGGCATACATGCGACCATCTGGTCGACGCATCTATAAGGACCATGAAATAACGAAATGTCCCACAAGGTGGGTGAATTGGTCCACAATGTCACCATGAATCCTTTCCAAAAAGTTTATTGATTCCTTTGTCACCTTAACTGGTGATGGCCTCAAGATCATTTTCCCTTGTGAACATGCTATACACATTAAGTGTTTAGGGATGATTCGCTTTCTTTAAGTATATGGCCTCTGGTGTTTGATATCAGCTAACGCATCATGGTCGAACCGGGATGACCAAGCCGGTCATGCCGTAAAGTGAAATTTTTGATAGCTGTTTTATTAATATTGGCCTCGATCATTCATTTATTATTAAGTTTTAACAAAACAAGTTTAAAGAAATGACAATCATAAAACTGAAAACGTAGAAATGACAACATAGAAATGAAAAACACCAAATCCAATTTCAAAACTAAAAACAAGCAAAGAATACACAAATGTCGAAATAAATCTTCAGTCTTTAAGACAATCTGAAGTTTCATATTCCATGAGGTCATCCTTTTCACGATCAAAGTCATTTTCACCATCTTTCCCTTCAAACTCTCTTGATAGAGATCACAAAGATGTTTAGGAGTTCTACATGTATTTGCCCAATGATTACTCTTCCCACACCTATGGCACACTTATTTGTTGCTTGTGGTCGGGCCATGTGGTTTAGGAATGATACCACGGCCTCTACCTCGATCACAGCCGTAACTGGATCTATCTCGACCACGAACCTCGGCCGCGGCCACGTCCATGCCATTTTCCACGACTCTGCCCGTGTTGGCCATTATATTGGACGTGATTAGCCTCTTTATGGGCTTTAGTGGCTGTATGTGATTCAGGTAATGGTGTGGATCATGGAGGTCTCATCTCATGTTTCTCATTAGTAATTCATTGTTCTGCTCAGTAAGTAGCAAACAAGAAATAAGATAATCATAAGTCGTGAAACCTTTCTCACGATACTATTGCTGTAGCAAACACATCGCTTGTGTGGAAGGTGGAAAAGGTTTTCTCAAGCATATCCTTATCCGTAATGGTCTCTCAACAGAGTTTCAATTTTGAAACAATCTTAAACGGTGCTGAATTATATTCATCCACAGACTTATAGTCCTAGATCCTTAGACTCCTCCAATCATAAAGAACCTTTGGTAAGATCACCATTCTTTGGTGATCATATCTGCTTTTCAGCTTTGTCCAAAGTTCAAGAGGATTTTTAATTGTTAAGTACAGATCTTTGAGACTCTCTGCCAAGTGATGGCGTATTATCAATATGGCTCCGTATTGATCTTTCGGCACTGACATTATTGTCATCTATGATACTTTCACCGGACCCTTTAGACTTTAGGATGATCTTGGTATCAAGCGCCCATTGAAAGTAATTATCTCCAGAGAGATTTAGGGCAGCATATTCCAAGTTATTGACTTTCGACATCTGAAATCATACGATCATGAGTTTTGGAATTTAGAATTTAGAATTTTATCAACAAAGCATAAGGGTCTCTAATTGCAATTGCAATCAAGACAATAGTTATTCAATCAACCATGGCCGGTTATATGTATGATGCAGTGCCATTCGGCCAGTACATGATGCAATGCAATCTATCAACTTAACAAGTTATATGGTCGATTCAATCTAACAACCTAATAGGTTATATATTAGGTTTAATCAATCGGATTACATTATGAATCATGTGGTCGGTTTATTCAAAACAATCATTTGGCTTCATTAACAATCCTAACAAGTAGTTTCTATGTGATCAAACAATCAAGCAATCAAAACAATCATGACAATAAACAAGCAAATCGGCATATTGATTCTTACTAGCAAACCTAATCGAATTAGGGTTTAAATTTGATTAACAACCTAGCACCCAGTTTCTATGTGATTTGTATTCAAACAATCAATCAACAATCAAAAAAAATCAATGGATTCGTACCCTATATGATCAGGATGAAGATCTCTATACTATCCAGCAACCTAGCAAAGATCAATGATTGATTTTATAAATTAGGGTTTTTAGGGTTACCGTTAACCTCAGATCGGGTTGGACGGACCACCGAGTCTGTCGCAGTTTGTGGGACTGATCGCAGTCCTGGTGCTCTTGGGTGGTGCTGGTACGTGTGCGTGTGGTTGATTGATCGGTGTGTTTGTGGTTGCTATCGGGTGTACACGGATCGGGTGTACACGGATCATTGAGATATCGGGTGATCGGGTGTACACGGATGATTGCAATCGGGTGTACACGGATTGGGTGTACACGGATCGGGTGTACATGGATGATTGCAGTCGGGTGTACACGGATGATTGCAGTCGGGCATACACGGATTGGGTGTACACGGATCGGGTGTACACGGATCAGGTGTACACGGATGGTGGTTCCTATTGGGTGGTGGATTTGAGTTGATCGGATGTCCTTCTTGTTGCAGGAAATTTAGATCGGATTGTAGAGAGATGATGAGATTGAATCGATGAGATTTAGGGTTAGGGTTCTTGACAGCTGACTTTATGTTTTATGGGGATCGATTTTATTTTTAAGGTTTATGAGAGACGTATCGCGCTGATAACGTGTTATAAAAGTAATGGGGAATGTATATGTCTTATTGATAATAGAATAGAGGTTCCCTTTATATAGGGGTTACAAATAGACCGTCATAAGATAAATGGAAAGATAATAATTCCCAATCCAACAAGGAAAAGGAAACAAAAAACCAATGGTTATTGCATCCACATCAAATGGTTTATAACACTTACAAATTTATGTGAATATTCATTGAAGAACCAAAATATTATTCTTAATGATTTGTCATATGTAGTTTACGGTTTTCACCAGCCAAATAAAGTTATTGGCATGAATAAAAGAGATGTTGGTGGATTGATCACCCATTATGAATCATAATATTGGTGAATTCACTTCTTAAAGTATTTGACGACTATGGTAAATTCACTGGGATAAGTGCTAAACATTTTCAGCAACACTAAATTGCATCACACCAATTAGTAATCACTAGTTCTTCCCACGTTAGTATTGGGTCAGAACCAACAATTTCATCTAAGAATGTTGGATGTGCGATATGCATTCCAGTTGCTCCACGACAGAGCTTTAATTAAGATGAGTTTTCAAATGAGGTTGGAAATATATGCTGGATATGAATATTTACTGATACTTAAGAATATAAATCCATCCTTGAAAGATATAAGTAAAGCTCGATATGAATGCTAAAAGTGAATTAATATTTCCAACATAAGGGGAGAAAATAAACAACTGGAAAAGTAAACAAGTTGATATGAATATCATTGATTCTCGGACTGAAAAGATTGTCAAAAAGAAGTCCAAAAGATAAAAAAATTAGAGCTTAGTAAATATTTGCCAAACACATTTACTGACCCATATAAATAAAGTGATCAAGTCACATATACCAGTTATAAATGCTTCAAGAATGATTGTTGTTCTAGAAAAACAATATCAAACTGCTAGTTATGCCTGAAGCATTGTAGATATATTGGTTCCAAAGATAAGAATCTTCATCAAGGAAAATGAGCATAAATTAACAATGGTCAAGAGGAAATAAAGTTTTTGAATGATTTCCAGAAGAGATGTTAAACATGACTGAAACAAATTCAGGTACCTGAGACAATGAAGAGATCTCAATAAGTTGTGTTATGTATAGAATAAAATATAACAAATAAGCAAATCGACGTCTATGATATTTATGAATGCAAAGTAGCAGTTGATATGATGAATAAGAAGAGAATCATAAAAGAAAGTATATTGAAAGTGTACACAAAGAAATGATTGGCCAAATCAAAAAGAAATAATAGTCAAAGATAGAAACTATTACGAAAGAGATAAGTATTTGGACCAATAGTACATACACAAAAGGTGTAAAACAAGTGGGATATAAATGAATCGTTGCACCAAAGAAAAAATCAATAGGAAATTAATTATGAAATGACATAGTCTCATTTGGTAGATGCATCTACTTTCAAGTTTCTTACCAATCTCGCAATATAAGGAAGAATTTGAATTATACGACCCACTAGAAAATGATAATCTCTTAAAGATAAAATCTATGAAAGATTGATGATATCAAAATCATGTTTCCAGGAACTCTAGCTATTTGATTGGAATATAATCAAAACTTCTGAATAGTTATAGAAAATGGTAATTTGGAAGAAATATGTTTATGTATTTCAAACTGAAGATCTAAAAATGAGATGTTATCTTAAACGAACCCTAGAGAATTTTATATTAAGATGTTCTTATATGTTTGGTCTTGAAGTATCATATTTAAAGTGTTATTTGAGCAAAGTTACTAATCTTTTCGTGATTGAAAGATGTGATTTCATATGAAAATAAAGAAAATCATAATAGTTTCTTTTATAATAAGAATATGAATAACTTGTATGTACAACACAAATAATTAGACGAGCGTATGCAAAGATATTTGGTTTGAACTCCAAATACACCAAGAAACTGTTGTATATGTCAAAAGAGAATTATGAACAATAAATCTAAAGACATAGATATTATAATAAAGTCAAAGTAGGTTTTTCGGCCTAAGCTCAATTCTAAAAAGAGATATTGTTTCGAGAGGAATAAATGTGATAATGTGTGTAGTTGTACTCTTTTTCCTTATTATGGTTTTGTCCCACTGGGTTTTCCATGACAAGGTTTTAACGAGGCAATAAAGACCACAAAATGATAGACTCAAAAGAGGATTATGATCATTTCAAAATTGAAAGTCTATCACTGCCTAAAGTCTTTGAAATCAAGAGAATCGAAAAAAATATGATCAAGTCATATGAAGACTCATGAACTATAGAAGAATGAAGATTTTCATATCCTACAAGTTCATTCAAGTGAAATTTGACTTATATACACATGAGCGGAAGTCATTACGCGTTGCATTCTTTTCCCTTAACTATGTTTTTTCCACTGGGTTTTCCTTGTAAGGTTTTTAATGAGGCAACATCTACGGAGTTTTGAAAGACGTTCGGTATAATGAACATCATGGGGAAATGTTATGAATATTATGTGATGTCCATTAAGGAAAATCTTAGATTTACTTGATTATTAAGTTTACTTGTTCCCCAAGTTCTACTGGGTTTGCAAGATATTGTAATCATATATAAAGGACATTTTTACTCATGAATAAGACACACTAATTCCTCTATTATCTTCTTTACTTACAACAATGTATGTGTTTTATACTTTATTTTTACAATATATAAAGTTCATGTATTTGGGATTCTATGACATACGTAGGCACCATAATATATGTCTCATTAATAAAAGAGGAATACTCAAAGATAGACCTAAAAAAGTTGTCACAGAAATAAACTTTAAGGAGAAAAATAAACAAAATAGATTTTATTAAAGGGTGTAAATATACATTTATATTTCTTCGGTTAACTAATTTAAAATTAGGGTTTAGAGTTATGGGGTGGGGTTTTAGAGCTGAGGTTTAAAATTAAAAATATTAAAATTTTCAAAATAAAAATGTCTATTTTAGTCATTTTTCTTTCAGATCTAATTTTGTGACCAAAACTTTAAAAAGATCTATCTTAGATATTTTTCCTTAATTAAATTATGTTATTCTAACAAATTACTACTAAGCTAAAATTCCGGTATTAATAGTAATTGTAAATGTTTTACAACAAAATAGGTAAGTAATACTATTTTTTCCATTATGTATAAAACCATTAGTTTTATGACAGTTGTTGGGGTAAAATAAAGTTGTATTCTTCGGGATACCATAAAATACGAAGTAAAATAGTAAAGCCAGGAAATTAGATCAAAGTTAACTTTTATTTATCAATAGAACATGAGTACAACATGTTAGTTTGGAGACCCTAATTCGAGCTACATGTTTTTATAGTCGAAAGTGAATATTAGTCGATCCCCTTGTTATTAGGTTTAAGAGTCTTTTATTAGGTCTTTGTAATCAAAACCTAAGTTAAATTCTTTTATATCCTGAAATATAGAAAGATCTTTCTTTCACTAAAAGTTTTTCATTTTACGGAGAGGGGATGAGAAAAACATAACCCATAAGCCACAAATGGTTTAAGGAGGAGAAGAAGACCATCGTCCTGCTTTAAGCAAGAGGACTTGCTTCCTATTTACTTATCCCCAACAGTTTTCCCCCTTTTCTTCTGAAGTCATGTTTGAAGTGGTGATTTTCCTCTTCCGCGACACAAACTCTGCAGTGGCACTTGTTGAGAACTCTAGAGTCGTTGTCACTTCACTCCTCTCTGTCGCGAACGGCTTCCTCCATGGCCATGTCTCCTCTGTAACTTCTCCGCCACAGAATCTCCTGGACAGGTTGTCTCCTCCGTTTTCGTGCTCTCAGCTCTCCCCGTGATTGTTGGTGCGCCACTTTTATGAGCTCTCCGATGAATCGAATTGATTAATCCAATTGACGTGGATCACACAATCACACAATCATTTCTGGACCACTTTTTGCACATTTGGTCCGTTATCTTTAATTTTTTTTGTAGTTTCTCCTTCTAAATTGTGCAAGTTTTGATTTAGAAATTGCCCCAAACTTCCAAGTTCGCACTCCACCCTCTATGATATGGAAATGTGTATGCACATGCAATATAAAAAATATAATTGCACACAAAATGACCTAAATGAACTAAAATCAGATGCTAAAATTCATTAAAATCATAATATCTGATGCAAGTCCAGAGACTTGGGTATATCACTCCAAACACGAGTGTAGTCCTACAATTGTCGAGTCACTAGCGAGTCAATCGACGAGTCACATGTGTTGGTTGCCAGCAACATGAAAAGATGGAGACTTACTGGAAAAGTCACCAGCCATGAGATGGTGGCTTCACGGTGGTAGACTATCATGGTCACCTAAGATTCTCATAAATCTTAGGACACCTAGATTTTCTGCATAAATTTATGGGCTTTGTTGAACTAAAGGTCTTGGATCGTTATACTATTATACACATTGATGTTAACTCAGTATTTCACAAATTTATGAATAAAACAAACTGGGATTGATTGTCATACCGATGGTGGTGCTTTAAACTGGGCTCGTGAAGGTAACTTACTTTTATACACTTGAGACTTGACTAGTTAGGTTACATTATCACTAAAGCATTAAACCGTGGTGAGTTTAAAATATTATTTCAGATTTGTCATTTGATTTTCCAGGATCCAATTTAAGGAGCATTGGTTCAATACTATTGAAGATATTTCCTATTATTATTTTTCCTATCTGTTAGGAATGTTTCTCCAAAAATCAAATGTCTCATGTCGTTATAAATGTTGATAACAGAAGAGTAAGAATTCTTTTACGCAAACTTTGACACAAGAAGAAATGAGTGGCGTGTTTAGTACGAAATCATATATTAGACCTGGTAAAGATCCTTGACGAAAATGCTGAGGTCTATAAGGAAACGCACACGATAATGAAAGAAGTCTTGTTTACTTTACATGGACAATCAGTGGATTTTCTTTTGGTAAAAAGGGATATTTATTAAGAAGATTTACAGAAGACAGAAATTAGGAAGAGATAGATGCAAATAATCATGGATTAAGGTATGACCGTTGGTGCAGAGCTTGAGAGCCAAAGATTCATCATTCGCCAAATCTGAGCAATTTGTCTCATTGCAGTCGGCAAAATACTTTCCGCTAATCCTTCTGGTTTCGTTACTCAACGCCACATAACATGTTGTCGCTGCACCCTAAATCTCATAACAAAAACGAACTTCAGAGTTAATATGATATAAAACTTATTAATATATTTAAGTGTGTTGATGGGCAAATCTCTCAAATAGTTTTTTTTGAAGTTTTTGTCACAAAAATAGACTTTGAAAGAAAAAATGACCAAAATAGATCTTTTTTATTTTGAAATATTTTTTTTTTTAATTTTTAAACTTCAACTCCAAACGCCCCAGCCCATAACTCTAAACCCTAAGTTTAGATTAGTTAAACCTAAATGTTACTTTGATAAAATCTATTTTGCGTCATTTTTCTCTTTGGGTGCTATTTTTGGGACAAAAACTTTTTTTTGGTCTATTTTGGTATTTATCTCGTGTGGGTGTTAATAGGGTTAGTTCTTATATAACACATGCGAGACATAATTTGATTTGTAGTGCCATGTATTTGAATATAAGTCTGCATGAATATTGACGATGAAGACAAAATTTTATGAGAAATTGCAAAGAATAACATAAGTTAAGTAGCACTTTACAAAAATACACACTACCAAAAATATATTAATATTTGAGTTTATATTTTAGCGATTATTGTTTAGGATTTAGTATTAAAGGGGTGATGTTGAATTTCTAATTTTTTTATAAATATTTAGTAAAATTAATTAAGTTTATTTTCATCAAAAAGTTAAAGTATTATTGAAAATTATCATTCATTAAAGGTAAATTTAGAAAGTGATATCAAACTTGTGGTAGAAAGAGAATTGTAATTTTCCCAAATTTTATTTGGTATTTAAAATAAAATGTTTATTGTCATGAAAAAACAGTATGAACTTGTTGGGCCTATGATTGTTATTTAGCAAAAAAAAAAAGGAACGAATACACATATGCACCTACCTGGCTTACAGACTTTAGCAGCTTCGAAGCTATCAAAAACAGTGAATCTGCATCAAAGCACATCATGATTTAATTTTCTTAATTTTTTCCTTACCAATTATTAGATTCCTTTCCACTGTAATAGATAATGGTAAGTTTGAATTTCACCTGTCAAAAGACCCTTGTGTGCTCTGATTATTCCTGTTTTAACAATCCCTGGATGGACTGCATTTATCGTTACGTTTGCATTTCTGTCCTGTAAGCACATACAGTTGTGAATTTTCCAATTCTTATGTTTATAAACAAAAAAATAAATAATAAAAAGATGTAATAAGTCAAATATACTTTGCTTAAAATGTAATTTTAAAACGCACCTTTAATCGCCTGCTCAACGCTTTAGCATGTAAAATTGTGGCCAGCTTGGACTGGGCATATGCCTTTGTACCATTATACCTTTGGTTGCGCAACACAAATTAGTATACCAAACTAAAATTTTATCATATGATTAGTTTAAATATACCGTAGGTAGTTTTAAGTATTAAAATAGAAATGATCGTGTGAATTACTTAATGGGATGTAGTAATTTAGGGAAGGAGAAACAATCAGGCTTGACCCAACTATGAATCACTGAAGTAAGGTTAATGATTCGTCCTTCGATTCCACTCTTCTTAGCCGTATCTATCATTTTCTCTATCAGCATTTCTGTTAATAAGTAATGTCCTGAAAAATATATGCTTCCCATCATTATAATTTTTCTTCACTCCATATGGTCATTTGTCTAATGATTCCAGAAAATTACCTAAAAAGTTTGTAGCAAATGTCAGTTCAATCTTTTCCTCTGAGAATTCAAGATTTGGAGAGAAAACCCCTGCATTGTTTCTGCAAGAAAAAAAATATATATACATATATAGTTTCCTTTCAAGGGTTAGTTAATTAAGTCTCACTAAACATACGAGTGTGGATGAGAAAACAAAATAATGGTACAATCCAACTTCTGTAGCTCTACTTGTGTAATATGTGCTAGACTCACGAGATGGTGGAGTGAATCTTACGTACATGATAACGTTGAGGGGAAGATTTTGTGAAAGAAACTGAGAGCAGAATCTGGCAACTGAAGAGAGAGAGCTGAGATCAATCTCCAATAATATGATATCAGCTTCCGGACTCTCTCTCAATATTCTCTCCTTCACCATTTCTGCTTTCTTCATATCTCTTACTGCCATTACTACCCTCACCCCTCTTTTTGCTAACACTCTCGCCGTTTCCGCACCGATCCCAGATGTTCCTCCTGTGAAATAGTGAAGGGGATCATTAAGAAAAATAATTACAATAAATTCTTTAATTTTCTTCTCCATTTTTCTTATTTCATGTTAAGAAATAGAGTGTATACCATACTCAAATTATATTCGGTATAACATATTTTTTTTCTCTTACACTGGTTTAATTATCAAGAAGTTAGTATTGTGGAAATAGTTATCTACAATTCATGTAAAAGCACCTTTCTTGTTTTTTTTGCAACTAAATTAAAGAGTAAAGAGACACCACTTTAAAACAACTCATTGACTCTTATCGTATAAAGTTTCAGCCGACAATTAGGGAACACAAAGATAGCATAAAGTACGTTTTGGGCAGGCGGATCGCTAAGAGAATTAAATTAATTAATGTTTTGTAACGATGAGACATGTTTCAAAGATTAAAGTCAAAAGGCAAATCAATTCTTTTTGGAAATATGCTGTAACCAGCCATAGCTATGTTTAAATTTCAATGGAGACAAATATGGATTTTGTCGCTGGCATACACAAAACACATTTTCATAAAATAATGTTATACATATCTTGTTTTCGCATGAAATTTCTTTCCCAAGTATTGGAAAAGGTTTTTTTATCGAATATCTGATTAGGAAAATAACAACAAAATATTTCACAGACGATAACGAAATATAAGTTGTGCGTACGAGAAGGTTAAGATAAAACAATGGTAAAATATGTTTAGAAGTTCTTTCTTGGGTACTTGGAGGTGAGTACATAGGAATTTTGTGAGAATAATTATATGATGTGTTTGGGTCTTGCAACAAAATTTGGGTTTTTTTGCTTTTATAGAGGATATTGAAAGCTCTCTTGAGTAAAAAGGGACACACGAGAGTCCACTCCGCAAAATATGTTTAAAGATATTAAGCGTCTCAAAATATATCATCCATTTAAAGTGTAAAGAAGACAAACCAGTGATTATTGCCGTGAGATGGGGGTAAGGGAAAACGCAATGTTGTGTAACTTGTTCAGCTGTTGATCTTGAGCCAAATCCATTTGGCCCTGCAATTCCTGCTAAGTATCTTAGTGTTCCCTTCATCAGGGAGAGAAGTGGTTGAGAATATTGGGTAGCTGAACTACAATAGAATTGATCATTCTTATAGAGGAGGGTCATGCACACACGTATCTATATATGTACACATTTACTTGTGTGTTTTTCGTCATATGCAAACAAAAATGGAATTAAAGTAAGCAAATTACTTGATTGCTCGATGGTAACACTTCACACGAGTACTCGACCATGTTTCTTTTACTTTTGAACACGAGTACTCGACCATGTTTCTTTTACTTTTGGCGGTCGGGGCGTTACAAGTGCTATCAGAGCTGGTTAGTCATCTCGGTTCTGACCCGAGAGGCGTCTTGAGACCTGTCGTGGGGCGCAACGAGGACATTGCGTTTTTTGAGAGGGTGTGAATTATAACATCCCGAGTTGTGATATGTGAAAAGGTTTAAAAGAATTGATTTGGCTACCTATGTCACCAAAGTTGACTTACCTTTTTCGTCACACATCCGTTTAGAACTTCAGGGTTAAACGTGCTTATGCTGGAATAATGAAAGGATGAGTGACCTATCAGGAAGTGATTCGCGATACCGTGTGAGTGAGGCCAAAGCACGGGAGAAGGTCGGGTGGTGATTGCAGGGACAGTAAACAATGATTTCGAGCCTTGGGAAATTTACGAACCGACCGTTGGACCGGGATGGAGCCCACGGGCCGAGAGAGTGGGCGTGGGTGACCCATTAGCCGTGGGTGGTCAGGGCGTTAAAGCCTAGGTAAAAATCTCAAAATATTAGAAGTTTCTTTAAAAATCTCTGCCGCTCGAGCTTGCACTCGGTGCTCTGCTTAGATCAATCACCCGGCTGCTCCGTTCGGCTACTCCACATGAAACTCTCCAAATTCCACTATTTTCTATCTTTTTTGTTCCAAGTGATACATTTTCCATCAAATGCAATTTTTAAAATTGTAATAATTTGAAAAAAAAAACTAAAATGACAAAGGCATCAGTAAATGGGTTACTCAGTGAAGCAGTTCTAGACCAGCCTCTCCAAATGAAACTCTATACTACTTAATTTGAAATGCGAGCTGGCTAGCCACTACAACCAATCAATCAAATGCATTAAGATACCACACAACATCATTTCAATATTTTCTATCAACGTAGCGATAACACAATACAATGAACTCACTCACTGCTACAATATGATTTGACTCGACTAAACATCGATTTCAAATAAGGACTATCCAAACCCTGATTCCTCATCAATCAGTATAAAATCATTTAAAGAAAATGGTCTCAAATCACCTCACCTTAGAAATAGATCTGGAGATATGGATCTGGAAGTCGAAAATATGGATCTCAGAGAATCCAAAAACTACCGATCGATCACACAACCACCGTCACCACCATACGATCTTGGCGAGGAGAGAGAGAAGAGTCGTGCACGGAGGAGAGAGAGAGAGAGAGAGAGAGAGAGAGAGAGAGAGAGAGAGAGAGAGAGAGAGAGAGAGAGAGAGGCGAATGTGAGGAGAGAAAGAAGAGAGAGACAGCGTATGGAGAGAGAGAGAGAGAAAAGAGAAATTCATGGAAGAGAGGAGAGGAGCTTAAAGACTAGAGTTTCCGTCTCCCAGGAATTCTCTGCAGAGCTTCGCTTCAATTTCAGGGTGGGAGAAAAGAGAGAATGAGACTGCCTATTTATAAGAATAGGAGAGAACCCTAGGTCTTTACCCTAATAGGCCATAGACAAGGCATTTCTCCTTAAAAACGTTTGGGGCCTAAGTTTGGGATGTTACAACTCTCCCCCTGTTATTCAGAATTCGTCCCCGAATTACAAACCCCTAACTTCGAATATAAAATCCAAAAACCAAAACGCACTTCTTTCACACAACACTCATCAATCAAGGGAGGCACACAAGGCTTGCACACTTTACTCAAGATCTCTTTTAGAAACCAATGAATGAATATATTAAATGAAATGGAGTACGACTACAATAATTTTAAAAACTCAAGACATCTGTACAGACCACATGATGCCTTTAGAAATGCAAAACACCAACACCAAACAATAGATAAGAAAAGCAAGTGTCCTACTCCTAATAAATGATCCTAAGATCCCAGCTAGCCACTACGATGTGGGGAAATGTGGTCGGCCTCAGATCTAGGACTGACTATGCTAGGATCACTTGCTGGGGATTGTGGATCATTCTCTTCCGACTCAAAACTGGTGACATCGACAACATTCTCCTCGAGAAACTCTTCTGCGGCTATCGCCTGCCCCGCCATCCTCAGTACCAGTGCAACTCAAGAGGCTCCATTTCACCATCAAACTCGTCCTGAATGTCCATGCAGAGTCCATCGTTAAACAACCAGCACCACACCTCCGCAGACTTCGGCTTCCATCTCTTGGTTGTTTCCAGGAACTCCTCCAGGTACTCTTGTACCGTACGGGGATTCTTCACCATTTGAACTAGGATCTCACTCATATATGTCTCCGAAATTCTCTCAGTGGTGTCTTCATTTGAATATGAAGACTGTCGGCGGGTGAACTCACTTCTTCTTTGGTGGCTCTCCAACAGTCGGCACCTGAACCCACTCAATGTCGGGCGCTTGCTTTAGCTTCCTTGGGCGTCCCCCGTCCTCTCTTTGATGGCGTCACTCCGGCTCATAATCAGTCGATGCTGGGAGGAACTACAGATTCTCACGCCTTTGATCTTCCACCCAATCGTACGGTAGCGGACTGGTACTTAAGCTTCATCGATGGGTGTCCCCGGCGGGTTACCACCTTGCCACTTATGGTGCAAAATGTCATGATGGCACGCAGAACGGACTCCTCTGAACCTCGAAGCTCACAATCGTACTCATGGTTATCACTGGTTGGCGAAGACATCCTGCAATAGTTAGACCCGATCAGAACCATAAAAGAAGTATGGATAGGTTGGTGGTTTTGAAAACATTTCAATCATTTGTAGCTGCTCATAAACTTTCATCAACTGTTTCTCAAACTGAAACGGTTTTCGAAAATGGCGGTGATGCCGATCCTTAGGATAATGCTAAGGGAGTTGGACCTAGTCTTCGATACCAATCGTAACGCCCGATCTCCCACTATCCGACTGGGGTTTTGACCGAGTGTTATGGACACACCTTACTCGTTTTAGACCACCCAACGTGTTCCGTTACTGGTCCCAAGAGTCATCAGACGCATTATCCTTCGATCAAATACCAAACCAATCAAATCCATATTACTTCTACTTAAAGTCCTGCACACAGGGGATTGGAAAGGGAGGACAAGAGAAAATGGTTCTCAGTGAAGCAGTTCTAGCCTAGCTCTCCGCATGAAACTCTATACTACTTAATGGCGAAAGGAGAGCTTGCTAGCCACTAACAAACTAATCATTAAATGTATCATTACGATATACCATCCATCAATTTTCCTACTTTTCTATCAACCAAGAGATCAACCAATACATGAACACTTACTCGTCACTACTACACATCGATTTGACTTGACTCGACTCGACACCAACGATCCTAGACATAAGGAACTATGGGCTCGCTCACGAACATCCAACCTCGTGTCGGCCTAACCAAGAGGTCATACGTGAACCACTGCCTCCCAGATTCCTAAATGACTAACCGAGTTGCAGCTCCTTGGCCCCTTCATGCTATGTCTATCACCCCCGGTCATAATATCATATTTATGCCACGACTAGGCATTGACTCGATCTTACGGTGTCCTTTCACATTTTATATCCTACATTTCGCGGTCATCGTCCATTCATGGTCTTATCACTTAACTTCCTGCAGGTACCTCCTGTCAAGCTACTGTCCCGCGAGTACTCATCACATCTCATTCTAGACGCCAACCCGTTCTTGGTGTCCTAATCAATACACTTTCATATTAATTCATTAATCATACTCATTCACATTCTCATTTCTCATTCTGATGCAGTGGGCATCCTTACTAGCACCAATGTATCTCTTCCGATGGGTTTTCCTTTTTTTTCTAAAGGGTAAAGGTTTTAGAACTTTTCATTTTCTAGGTTAGATTGGTTTCCTATATGATAAGGTTTTGGAACTTTTCCTTTTAAAGTTTACATTATGTTTTCCTATTTTTAGATAGATTATGACTTTTATTTCATTATATAAAGATCTGAAGCTCTCATCATGTATCACGTTTGAATTTAATAGAAAAGCATTTGCTTTAAACCTTGTTTCGATTTGATTAAATTCATGAAAGCAGGAAGTTTGTCTCAAGAAGCTATCGCAGAAACTCTTGATCGATCCAAGAACAGGTCTCTGGAACCCTAATTGTTCTTTGATCGACCGGTTCACCCATTCGTACGCTGCGCCAGGTTGGTATCAGAGCTTTGCTACGCTCCAATTCCAGCTAACCTCCAACAATGGTTCTCAAAACTCGTTCTCAACAACAAGTTGATGATGATATCCCAGCTACTCAACAATCCATCAGCGATCTCCAACAACAAATAGCAGACCTCACCGTGGCTGTTGCTTCACTCACAACGTAACGCCAAAACCTCGACACCGCCATCCACCGAGCCGACCAGCTCACCACTCCGACGACTCATTAACGCCCACCCATTCGCTCACTACACCACAAACCGCAGACGTCCCACACTCCGAATCAGATTTGGACGAAGACAAAGACAATTCCATGTGGAAATCTAGTTTCAAAATTGAGTTCCCGAGTTTCATGGTACTACCGTGGCGAAGAATTCTTAGATTGGTTTGTAACAATGGAAGAGATCCTCGAATTCAAGAAAATCCATCTGATCAATGTGTCCCCCCCTTATAGCAATCCATTTTCGCGACCGAGCAGCAGCTGGTGGTCACAAGCAAGACTACTAGGGCACACCTCGGAAAATCCAAGATCTCAACAATGGGATAAATTGAAGCGTGAGATGAGGAGAAAACTTTTTGCCGTAAAACTAACGATCAATTAATGTTCCAAAAGTTTCAGAATTGAGGCAAGTAACACGATCTGTCGAAGATTATGCCACATATTTTTTTTTTAAGATGATCAGTCGAGTAGAACTTCAGGATTCGGTACATCAACTGGTCATGAGCGTTCGTTTGGAGGTCTTACGCCAACAAATTCAATTCACCTTGAACTTATTTCGACCTCAATCCATCTTCGAAGCTTATCAACAAGCCCTAACCATTGAGGCACAAACTCGTACTGGATACCAAGCTTGGGGAACATATAGACAAACTCGCCCTAACACAACAGCTCCATCAGCTACTCCTACCGACACCACAAGACTGAAACAGCCATTGTACCCATTGATCCACAAAACAATCACGGCTAAGAGGCCTTCGTTGTTTCTCTTGTGGTGAGGTTGGTCACCGTCAGTCGGCTTGTCCAAGTAGATCTCGTCGTGGTCTACTTGTTGATGAACAGATAGTTGACACCGATGATCTTATCTACGACGAGAAATATCAGTGCGATGCAGAAGAACTTGTTGCTGATTCTGGACCTCTATTGATACTTCGGCGTTCATGCCTTGCTCCACATGGTACTCCAGCCAATCTACAACGAAATAATCTTTTCCATTCCAAGTGTACCATCCACGGCAAAAGTTTGCAACTTCATCATCGATTCAGGAAGCTCTAACAATGTCATTTCAGCTGATGCAGTTTAAAAAGCTTTCCTTACCGCAAGAAACCCATCCATCACCTTATAAGGTAGCATGGTTACAACAACACAATGATTTCCCTGTCACCAAACGAACAATGGTGTCCTTTTCTATTGGTAATGCCTATCATGATAAAACTTATTGTGATATAGTCTCAATGGATGCTAGCCACCTACTCTTAGGACGAACTTGGGAGTCTGATCGACGTGTCATTCACGATGGGTTCCTTAACACTTACAGCTTTCGGTTTAACAATCAAAATTTTGTGTTAAAACCTCCACACCCCCCTCTTTCACCTCGCCACCTGCACCAGCAAACACCACCAGTGACATCAACCAGACCTGTGCTTCTCCTTCAACGTGCTCCATTCGAAAGCCTCATGCGAGATACATGAATGGTCGCACTCCTCCTGACCTCCCCAGCCTCTCATACCACGCCATCCATTCAACCTCAACTTTAGGATATTCTCACTTAGTTCGCCAATGTCTTCCGGGATGATCTTCCTTCTGGACTACATCCATTGCGTGATATACAACATCACATTGACTTAGTCCCTGACACCTCTTTACCTAACCGGTTCCACTATCGTATGAGTCCGTCTGTACATAAAAAACTTCGTCGTCAGGAAGAAGAACTTTTGGAGAATGGATTCATGCGGGAAAGCTTAAGTCCTTGTGCAGTTCCAGCACTACTTATTCCTAAGAAAGATGGAACATTGCGGATGTGTGTAGATTAGTCGAGCTATAAACAAAATACCAGTTTGGTATCGATTCTCCATCCCGTGCCTTGATGACTTACTCGACCAGATTGGCTCTGCGTCAATTTTCTAAAAATTAGACTTGAGAAGTGGTTATCATCCAATTTGAATCCATCCATGAGACGAATGGAAGAAAACTTTTAAGACTCGTGAAGGCCTGTTTGAATGGACAGTCATGCCTTTCGGGTTGTCTAACGCCCGAAGTCGTTTCATGCGTGTCATGAACCAAGCATTACAGCCTTTTATTGGAAAATTTGTGGTGGGTTACTTCGATGACATTTCATCTTTAGTTCCTCACTAATGGAACATAGGGGACACTTATGTGATGTTCTCTCTGTGCTTCGATGCGATCAGTTCTTTGCCACACAAAAAAAATGCATGTTTGGCGTCTTCGATGTTCACTTTCAACGTATATTGTCTCGATTGAAGGTTTATCCGTAGATCCAATCAAAGTCGACGCCATCCGATTATGGATTACTCTGACAACAATCACAGAAACTCGCAGCTTTTATGGTCTCGCCTCATTCTATCATCGGTTTGTTTCTAAATTCAGTAGTCTTATGTCTACTATCATTGATCGTATTCGAGACGGTAAATTCTCATGGACTCCAGCAGCTGATCAAGCGTTTCACATCATCAAACTCTGCTCCAAGCCCATATTGGCTGTTCCTAACTTCAACGAGGTCTTTCCGCTACATACGGATACTTCTAAAACTGGTATAGGCGCGGTTTTAAGCCAAAACAATCACCCTATTGCGTTTTTAGTGAGAAGTTATCCAACTCTCATCTTCGTTAGAGCACGTACGACGTCGAGTTTTATGCCATTGTTCATGCAATAAAGCATTGGCGTCATTACCTCTTTCACCGGGAATTTGTTCTCTACACTGACCATGATGCCTTAAAGCACCTTAGTACACAGGACAAAGTTTCATCGCGACACGCCTCTTGGATAGCTTAGCTTCAGCAATTTACATTTGTTATTAAGCATACTTCGGGATCATCTAACCGAGTGGCAGATGCACTTAGAAATCTCCATTCCTTACTCGCCACAATGCATGCCACCGTCACTCGTTTCATCTCGTTTGTTGACCTCTATGCATCCAACCCCTTATTTGGGAAGAATTTCGCTGAAAAAAACGCAGGACTTTCTTCCTTGTATACTCTTTGTGATGGTTTTCTGTTGTGCGACAAAAGGCTTTGTATTTCGGACTGTACTCTACGCCTCAAGCTGATTTCAGAATTGCATCAAGAAGGACATGTTGGCCATGATGGAACACTACGCTTGCTTTCTACATCTTACTTCTAGCCCTCCGTACGTCATGATGTAGAACGTTTTTTCGAACGGTGTGTTACGTGTCAACAAGCCAAGGGCCATACTACTAATGCAGGTTTGTATATGCCTTTATCTGTTCTGACTCAGCCATCGACAGACATCATTATGGATTTTGTGGTTGGCCTTCCCCGAAATCAAGGGGGATTTGACTCTATCTTCATGGTCGTGGATCGTTTCTCTAAAATGGTCCATTTTATTCCCTGCAAAAAAACAATTGATGTTACCATACTTTTCTTTCGTGAAATATACCGTTTGCATGGTCTACCACCATCAATCGTCTCTGATCGTGATTCACGTTTTCTCAGTCACTTTTGGCGTACTCTTGGAAATTAGTAGACACAAGCTTGGATATGAGTTCTTTCTATCAGCCTCAAACCGATGCCAACTGAGGTTGTTAATCAGTCCCTTGGTAATCTCTTACGTTTTTTGGTGGGTGATGCTTTCAAGACATGGGATTCACGTTTAATAGAAGCAGATTTTGCTCATAATCGGTCTGTCAATCAAAGTTTCTGGTTTTAGCCCTTTTCAGGTCATCTATGGCATATTACCTCGCGCCCTGGTCAACCTTTCTTGCCTCCCGAATCCTGCTCGTCTTCTTGGGGATGCGGCTGACTTTGTTGATGCCATCCTTGACACACATGTCAAGATAACATAATGGTTGGAAGCATCAGCAGCCAAATACAAATCTGCAGCTTATTCCCATCGTAGATATGTGGCCTTTGACGTCGAAGACTTAGTGTGGATACACTTGGCTCATGATCGAATGCCTCCACATGCCTATAACAAGTGTCCTATCACAGTTGCAGCCAAGATCAATGACAATGTTTATCGCATGAACCTTCCATCCGACTTAAATACTTATGATGTCTTCAACGTGCGTTATCTTACCAAGTCTGCTCCTCCGGACGTACCATCTGATTCATGGTCGAATCCTACTCACCCCGGGGACCTGATGCATCGGCATCCTTACTAGAACCAGTGTAATCCTCTTTTCGATGGGTTTTCTTTTTCTTTTTTAAAGGATAAGGTTTTAGAACTTTTGTTTTTTAGGTTAGATTGGTTTCCTTTAGGATAAGGATTTGGAACTTTTCCTTTTCAAGTTTACATAATGTTTTCGAAGTTTTTAGATAGACAATGACTTTTATTCACTATATAAAGAGCTTAAGCTCTCATCATGTATCACGTTTTGATTTAATAGAAAAGACTTTGTTTTGATTTTTTTTTAGATTTGATTAAACTCATCAAAGCAGGAAGTTGGTCTCAAGAAGCTATCGCAAGAAACTCTTGATCAATCCAAGAACAGGTCTCTGGACCCTAATTGTTCTTTGATCGACCATTCACCCATTCGTACGTTGCGCCACATTCTCATTCTCATTTTAATTCTCATTTCTCATTTTCAACCTCATTCTCATTAACTCTAACTTTAACATTAACACATTCATTAGACGCTACCCGTTCTCGGTGTCACACACATACTTCACTTTACAACCATACATACATACATACATACATACATACATACATACATACATACATATATACATACATATATACATACATACATACATACATACATACAGTCATGATACCAATTTCAATATCATAACAATTATAACATCCACTATTAACCTAGGGGTGCTTTTCTTTCTAGCAACCTAGATTTCATCATCATTCATCAAAAAAAAAAAAATACAACAACCAATCACACATGCAATCATTGATCAACATGCATCCACATCAACACAAGACAGTTCATTAAGTCCTTTAAACAGTGTGAAGGTTATTATTCATCATGATCCATTCATCTAGCAACCTAACTCCCCATTATGATCTATCAACCGAACTTTCAAACAAGGACTATTCAAACCCTAATTTCCTCATAAACCAGTATAAAGGTCATGAAAATAAACTGGGTTTCAAATCACCTCACCTTAAATAGATCTGGAGATATAGATCTGGAAATCAAGATATGGATATGAGAGAATCCAAAACTTTTGATCTATCATACCACTACCACCACTGTATGATCCCTAGTGAGGGAGAGATAGAGGAGAGTCACGCACGGAGGAGAGAGAGAGAGAGAGAGAGAGAGAGAGAGAGAGAGAGAGAGAGAGAGAGAGAGAGAGAGAGAGAGAGAGAGAGAGAGAGAGATAGATAGAGGAGAGATGCAGAGAGGCCAGCACGAGGAGATAAGAAGAGACGAGCGCCAGCGCGAGGAGATAGAGAAGAGATGAGGCGAGCGCGAGGAGAGAGAGAAAGAGAGAGGCCGTTGCGGAGAAAGAGAGAGAGAGAGAGAGAGAGAGAGAGGAGAGAGAGAGAGAGAGAGAGAGAGAGAGAGAGAGAGAGAGAGAGAGAGAGAGAGAGAGCAGAGATTCATGTGAGAAAAAGAGAGAAAAGAGAGGACCTTGACGGCGAGGGCTTTCGTCTCCCGAGAATTCTCTGCAGAGCTTCGCTTCAATTTAGGATGGGAGAGAAAGAGAGAAGGAAGCTGCCTATTTTTAAGAAGAGAGGAGAACCCCAGGTCTTAACCCTAATGGGCCGTAACAAAGTTTTCTCCTTAAAACTTTTTGAGGCCGATTTGGGATTTTACACCAACAAACGAGAACAAAGTATCTCATTATTGAACAATTAAGCAAACACTGGAGGTAGCGTCTGGACTCAAAGCACCACCATTGAACCATGACGGACGCACAATTGCAGCAGATCCTGCAATTTTTGAGCGAGGTCTCGAATAAAACATAGAAAGGACTGTCAAAATCTCAAACTTAGCACCTGCCTCACCACCTAAGAGAACCCTAACCACCATGCAGCGACACCGAATAAGAAAGGAGCCCAAAATAGATTTGGTATATCGACGAGCACAAGAGGAGAGAAATATAGGAGAAAAAGAGAATAAGAAAGAGAGTGAAATGGGAGACATACAATGATGGCGGCAGAACAAAAAGGGTCGTCGCCGGTTGAGGGGCGCTGAAAAATTAGGGTTTGCTATTGAGAAAATAAGGTTATAGAGGGTTTTGATATCCATCGAATTCTATGTTGTAAATTGTATGTCATAATAAAATAAGAAGTTATACAAGACATAGCCATCTAAGTCTTGCAAACAAGCGACATCAACGAGTATTTATTGAATTGATTTTCTTCTAACAGTTTTTATTAAACATATCTTATGCTAGTTACAAAATTTCATTATATATTACCTTAGTCAATTTGACACAGTTAGCAATCATTTACTGACACGATATCATATATATATGTATATATAATCCAATTTTAGATAAAACGTAATTCATACTCATACCAGCTAAGAACTTTTGTGAACTAAGAAGTGAATAAAACAAATGAAATAATACATGAATAAAGATTTATTCTGGTTTTATTTTATTTTTGTGGGGAATAAAGCATGCAAAGGTTATTTTAAGTGAGCTTTTTCCAAGTTTAAGTTCTTGTTTGTAGACCTTTTAGTATCAACATCAAAAGTTTGTTATATACAAAAGTCTATAATTTTTTTTTGGTTTTGGCATCAAATTTTAACAGTTTAAAATTTTCGTATGGATATATTTATTTTCTTCATGTTTTTGCCAACCAACTAAAGGACCATATCTGAACTCATGAAGGCCTGTTTGAATGGACAGTCATACCTTTCGGGTTGTCAAACACCCCATGTACATTCATGTGTGTCATGAACCCAAGCATTACGCGCCTTTTATTGGAAAATTTGTTGTGGGTTACTTCGATGACATTTCATCTTTAGTTCCTCACTAATGGAGCATAGGGGACACTTACGTGATGTTCTCCTCTGTGCTTCGATGCGATCAGTTCTTTGCCAACACGAAAGAAGTGCGCGTTTGGCGTCTTCGAAGTTCACTTTCAAGGGTATATCGTCTCGATTTAGGTTTATCCGTAGATCCAAGCAGGTCGACGCCATCTGATTATGGCCTACTCGCACAACAATCACAGAAACTCACAGCTTTCATGGTCTCGCCTCATTCTATCATCGGTTTTGTTTCTAAATTCAGTAGTCTTATGTCTACTATCATTGATCTTATTTGAGACGGTAAATCTCTCATGGACTCCAAAAGCTGATCAAGCATTTCACATCATCAAAGAAAGCTCTGCTCCACGCCCATATTGGCTCTTCCTAGCTTCAACGAGGTCTTTGCGCTACATACGGATGCTTCTAAACTGGTAAGGCGCGGTTTTAAGCCAAAACAATCGCCCTATTGCGTTTTAGTGAGAAGTTATCCAACTCTCCGTCTTCGTTAGAGCACGTACGACATCGAGTTTTATGCCATTGTTCACGCCAATGCATAAAGCATTGGCGTCATTACCGTCTTTCAACCGGGAATTTGTCTCTAGACTGACCATGATGCCTTAAAGCACCTCAGTACACAGGACAAAGTTTCATCGCGACACGCCTCTTGGATAGCTTACCTTCAGCAATTTACATTTGTTATTAAGCATACTTCGGGATCATCTACCGCAGTGGCAGATGCACTTAGCAATCTCCATTCCTTACTCGCCACAATGCATGCCACTGTCCCTCGTTTCATCTTGTGTGTTGACCTCTACGCATCTAACCCCTTATTTTGGAAGCTTTTCGCTGAAAAAAACGCAGACTTCCTTTCCCCCGTATACCCTTTGTGATGGTTTTGTTGTTCTGCGGACAACAGGCTTTGTATTCCGGACTGTACTCTAGCGCCTCAAGCTGATTTCAGAATTGCATCAAGAGGACATGTTGGCCATGATGGAACACTACACTTGCGTTCTTACATCTTACCTCTAGCCCTCCGTACCTCATGATGTAGAACGTTTTTTCGAACGGTGGTGTTACATGTCCAACAAGCTTAAGGGCCCATACTACTAATGCAGGTTTGGATATGCCTTTACCCGTTCCGACTCAGCTATCGACAGACATCAGTATGGATTTTGTGGTTGGCCTTCCCCAAACTCAAGGGGGATTTGACTCTATCTTCGTGGTCGTGGATCATTTCTCTAAAATGGTCCATTTTATTCCATGCAAGAAAACAATGGATGCTCTTCAAGTTACCATATTTTTGTTTTGTGAAATATACCGTTTGCATGGTTTAACCACCATCCATCGTCTCTGATCGCGATTCACGTTTCTCAGTCACTTTTGGCGTTCTCTTTGGATATTACTAGACACAAGCTTGGATATTAGTTCTGCCTATCACCCTCAAACCGATGGCCAAACTGAGGTTGTTAATCGGTTCCTTGGTAATCTCCCTTACCGTTGTTTGGTGGGTGATTGCTTTCAAGACATGGGATTCACGTTTAATAGAACGCACGAGTTTGCTGCCCAAATCGGTCTGTCAACGGAGATTTGGGTTTTAGCCCTTTTCAGGTCATCTATGGCATACTTACCCTCGCGCCCCTGGTCCACCTTTCTTGGCCTCCCCGGATCCTACTCCTCTTCAATGGGGGGATGCGGCTGACCTTTGGTCGATGCCATCCTTGATACACATGTCAAGAGAACATAACAGTTGGAAGCATCAGCAGCCAAACTACAAATCTGCAAGCTGATTCCCATCATAGATATGTGGCCTTTGACGTCGAAGGACTTAGTTGTGGGTACACTTGGCTCGTGAATCGAATGCCTGCACATGCCTATACCAAGCCAAGATATGTCCTATCACAGTTTGGCAGGCAAGATCAACGACCAATGTTATTCGCCTGAACCTTCCCATCCGTACTTAGCCAACCTTATGATTGTCTCAACGTGGCGTTATCTTAACCAAGTTTGCCTTCCTCCGGACGTACCATCTGATTCGTGGTCGAATCGCTACTCACCCGGGGGACCTGATGCAGCGACATCCTTACTAGAACCAATGTAATCCTCTTTTCGATGGGTTTTTCCTTTTTTTTCTAAAAGGATAAGGTTTTAGAACTTTTCTTTTTTTAGGTTAGATTGGTTTTCCTTTAGGATAAGAATTTGGAACTTTTCCTTTTCAAAGTTTACAATAATGTTTTCCTAGTTTTCCGATAGATAATGACTTTTGTTTCACTATATAAAGAGCTGAAGCTCTCATCATGTATCAACATTTTGATTTAATAGAAAATCCTTTATTTAGATTTGATTAAATTCATCAAAAGTAGGAAGTTGGTCTTAAGAAAGCTATCGCAAGAAACTCTTGATCGATCCAAGAACATGTCTCTAGAACCCTAATTGTTCTTTGATCGACCGTTAACCCATTCGTACGTTGCGCCACATTCTCATTCTCATTCACATTCTCTTTCTCATTTAATTCTCATTTCTCATTTTCAACCTCATTCTCATTAACTTTTAACTTTAACATTAACACATTCATTATATGCTACCCTGTTCTCGGTGTCACACACATACTTCACTTTACAACCATACAAACCATACATACATACATACATACATACAGTCATGATACCAATTTTTAATATCATAACAATTATAACATCCACTATTAACCTAGGCGTGCTTTTCTTTCTAGCAACCTAGATTTCATCATTATTCATCAAAAAAAAAATACAACAACCAATCACACATGCAATCATTGAATCAACATGCACTCCACATCAACACAAGACAGTTCATTAAGTCCTTTAAGAAGGTTATTATTCATCATGATCCATTCATCTAGCAACCTAACTCCATTATGATCTATCAACCGAACTTTCAAACAAGGAATATTCAAAACCGCTAATTCCTCATAAATCAGTATAAAGGTCATGAAAATAAACTGGGTTCGAATCACCTCATCTTAGAAATAGATCTGGAGTTATAGATCTGGAAATCTAGAATATGGATCTGAGAGAATCCAAAACTTTTGATTGATCATACAACTACCACGCACGGAGGGGAGAGAGAGAGATAGAGAGAGAGAGAGAGGCGAGCACGAGGAGATAGAGAAGAGAGAGGCGAGCGCGAGGAGAGAGAGAAAGAGATGGCATGCGGAGAGAGAGAGAGAAGAACATAGATTTCATGTGAGAGAAGAGAGAAAAGAGAGAAGGAGTGGAGGCTTGACGGCGAGGGCGTTCGTCTCCCGGGAATTCTCTGCATAGCTTCGCTTCAATTTTAGGATGGGAGAAAAAGAGAGAAGGAGGCTGCCTATATTTAAGAAAGAGAGGAGAGCCCTAGGTCTTAAACCCTAATGGGCCCGTAAACAAAGTTATCCTTAAAAAAATTTTGAGGGCCGATTTTGGGATTTTACACCACAAACGAGAACAAGTATCTCATTATTGACACAAAGTAAGCAAAACACTGGAGTTAGCGTCTGGACTCAAAGCACCACCGTTGAACCATGACGGGACCACAATTGAAGCAGATCTTGCAATAATTGAGCGAGGTCTCGAAAAAACCATAGAAAGGACTGTAAAATCTCAAACTTGACACCTGCCCTCACCACCTAAGAGAACCCTAAATCACAATGCAGCGACAGAATAAGAAAGGAGCCCAAAATAGATTGGTTATATCGACGAGCACAAGAGGAGAGAAATATAGGAGAAACGAGAATAAGAAAGAGAGTGAAATGGGGGACATAAATGATGGCGGCAGAATAAAAGAAGTCGGCGCCGGTTGAGGGGCGCTGAAAAATTAGGGTTGCTGTCGAGAAAAATAAGGTTATAGAGAGTTTTGATATCCATCGAATTCTATGTTGTAAATTGTATGTCATATAAATAGAAAGTTATACAAGGCATAACCATCTAAGTCTTGCAAACAAGCGACATCAACGAGTGTTTATGGAATTTGATTTCTTCTACAGTTTTTTTAAACATATCTTATGCTAGTTAACAAAATTTTCATTTATATATTATCTTAGTCATTTGACCAGTTAGCCAATCATTAACTGAACCACGATTATCACACATATATATATATAATATATATATATATCCAATTTTAGATAAAACGTGATTCATACTCATACCAGCTAAGAAATTTTGTGAACTAAGAAGTGAATAGAACAAATGAAATAATACATGAATAAATATTTTATATGGTTTTATTTTATTTTTGTTGGGGGAATAAAGCATGCAAAGGTGATTTTTTAGTGAGTTTTTCCAAGTTTAAGTTCTTGTTTGTAATAACTTTTAGTATCAACATCAAAAGTTTGTTATATACAAAACTCTATAAAAAAAATTGTTTTGGCATCAAATTTTAACAGTTTAAAATTTTTGTATGGATATATTTATTTTCTTCATGTTTTAGCCAACCAACTGCAGGACCATATCTGAACTTATTGATCTTCGAATCAAATCTTAACAAGATTGAGGAATAATGAAGGGATTCATCCGGTTTTCTTACCGCATGTAAAACCATAGATTACCTTTAACGACCCAAACTATGTCCTTTTCAGATAACTTTCTTTACTAAGGATTTTATGCATTTTTATCTAAACGAGGTTCAATTTAGTTTTCATTATTCACCTAGTTCCAATTCAGAAACCTAACGGATTAAACATGTACCTTACCTGCCACAAAAAGGTTGGACCTTGGCTTTACTGCTCGTCAATCCTTATGTTCTGTCCTTTGCTAACTCCATTCTTCCTCGTTCTGCTCCAAAAAGTACCTCACTGCCATCTCCTCGGTACATATTCACTCAACCAACCATCTCTACGTGACCAAGTAATAAGAAGAGACGGTCCCAGTCTCCCATTCAGGCAATTCAAGTACAGTCACACACTAGCCACACACTTAAGTGTCCGCAGCCAGCCACTGATCACATATTGATCAGTCAGTCACTGATCACATCTCAAAGGTCAGTCACCGATCACAACCGGATCAGTCAGAGCACCTACACAGACCATGACCCTTAGATCCAGCAACGAACTATCTCAACCGGTTGTTGATCACCTTCACTCAGTAATCATGTCATATTTTCTCGGTACTATCACCCATGACTCGCGACTGTATGTCATTCCACATTTATGGAGAAACCACCAAGACATACTGACCTTAACTCCACGACCCATCAAGATTACCAAGACATCATACTTTGTCTTGCGCTCCACTAATTTCAGTATTTACCGCCAATGAATTCAGAACAATTATCACGATTCCATCGCTTCCTCTAGAATTACCCAAAAGACATTGTCAAACAAGACTAATGTAAGGCAGCCATAATCCTATCGCATAACTCCCAGTCATGTCTTCGAATCCAACCAATGATAACTGCCATGTTCTGCAAAACTTAAGGCAACACTTCCATCTGGAATCGCTTCTTGTGGATTCATTGCACGGACTAGCCACAAACTACGACAATACTCTATCCCTTGATCATGCTCGATCTTCGTTAGTCCAAGTGCCTACTCTTTAGTCAATTATCCAAGATCCATCGCTTGGTGCCGATGTATAACCCGGACTGTTAAAGAACCGATCAGTGAACAATCTCCACGAGTTACGATCAGTCTTCATCGACTGTAACAATTGAATTAAACTAATTGATAAGGTATGATACAATCGTATAACACTCACATCCGGGATAAACTCAAACACTGGCGGAATTAACCATCACATGACTCACATCCGTCCTTCTCTGCCTTAACGCTTATCCATGTTTGGCCTTTCTCGTTGCTCTTTGCTTTACTTTGTTTGGTTTTATCTTTGTTCGTTCTCCTTCAGAACTCTTTATTGGGACGATTACCCCTTCAGTGTAACTGCCCCTAGTTGCCTCCCCACTCAATTCTGAGTTTTCCTTCATAATCATGTAACCGCTTCCCATTGATTATTTTATCTTCCTAGACCAACTACTCAATACGGTTCCAGATATCAGTATTTTGTCCCCGTCAATTAACTGATCCATAAACCTCTCATCGATCGATTACTAGACTCATTATCCGATTCAGATAACTGGTATAGTAGCACTTCAGATAACTGTTCTAGAACCTCTTTGGTAACTGCCTTTAAATCATTCCAGAAACCCTTCCTGCCAAAAATGCCTATCAGTCTGTTTTGAATCCGAAAGTCGCTGTCCAGCTGACTACCTCAACTGCCCTGTTAGAATTCGCCACATTTTTTCTGATCCCAACCATTGTTGTCCGAAGAGAACATATTGTTTGAATAACTATAGGATCATCCCAAAATCATGGACTAGACTGATTCGACATGATATGGACTTAAGACTGACTGACTGAATTTAAGCGGATCCAGACAGTTTGATCCTCGCCTATTGAGTACATAGCCACGATTCATCCAATATGACCTTAATCTCTCTGACCATCTTCCACTTACGGTCAGTTCATCCGACCTTTGCTAACTCTTCTGTGCAGTGTCCAATCCTGACCAGATCGTCCTAACAGTCTAGCCAAAACTCATCCTTGGACTGTTAACACTACTCAGTCTTTGGAACACGTGTGTTACAAATAACCGCTACCAATTATACTCCTTTCACTCATGGAAACCCTCCCGTCTCAGTTATATTTATATTTTGTTATGTTCATTGAGGTTTTGTTTTCTATTCAAAACAACAAAGCTTTTTCTATATCGCACCTAATATCACATTTAAGACCATCATCATTTACTTATTCCAAAGTAATCAAAAATATATATGTTTTGTTCAGTTGTTTTTTGTTTGTTTTCAAATACTAGATTATGTGTGATTTAATTTAATTGGTTAAAGAGTTATGGAATGTTTGCTTTTTTTGTCTTAGTCTACTTTTTAAAATATTATATTATTTATTGACAAAATGTGTACATTTTTAGTCTTGATCAGCGAAACCAAAAAAAAAAGCTTAGAAACGCTAATAAAAGGACCACAAGTGTGAATGAAAATTTAAAAAGCTTCATCGACCTTTTTTTTTGCTAAAAGTTTCATCGATGTTGAGGAAGGTGAGAAACATGATCCATCTTCCGGCTTCTTCCTTATTATCTAATTTATCACTATTGTGAGACCAATCGGTTCTGCATTAATTCCTTTGTAAATTGTATGAGCAAAAAACTGAGAAGAGTATTGAGATTTTTGTAAATTGTCACGTCCGTATTTTTCTGATAAATCATGAAAATATCAGCTTTTTGATCCATATTTTTCCATAATGTCTCCAAGTAGCTGTTGACAGATACTGTTTTTTAAGAATATCTCCCAGTTAATTAATTAATTAGTGAATTTTGTACTCAGTTTCAAAACTAAAAAGATCACCATCTATTTTTTTTCTTGAAAAATACCCTCGATGGTTCTAAAAACATTTATCACAAAATAATTTATAAAGAGAAAAATTACTAAAATAATGTTTATTAAAAGATTTAAAAACATATAGTCCTTGGGTTAATTGATTAATGATTTTTTTCTGAGTTGAGTTTATGGATTAAGATTTACAATTTATGGTATAAAATTTAAAATTATAATATTTTAGATAATTATTTAAAAATATATTTACATTGAATATATTATTATTTAAGAGTATTTTTATTTTGTGTTTTTATTGACTATTATTTTGATCATTTTCTTTTTGAAAGACTATTTTAAAGATATTTTTTTTAAGAATTTTTAGGGAAAATTGCCCTTTATTTTTGTGAGTAAAATTATGGATGCTAATTTGATGCTTTAGTTTTGTATACGTCTTAGGATTTTTTTTTTTGTGGGATTAGGTGTTTGGGAAATTTAGAATGACGAGATTTTATGAAAGTAACAGAAAATGTAAGATATTCTAAAAAAAAACAGAAAATGTAAGATGGTTGTAAATAAAAGGTGAGTGGCATGTCGGAGGGAACCACTTTTCCGGTGGGGAACACTGGACCAGCTTCCCCCCACACGCATGCAATATTTGACAACGAACGCCCGCCAATTTTGTCTTTTATCTCCATTATTAGTTTTCTCTTATCTTTTTTATTTGTGTCTTCTTGTCCTTTTTTTTTGCGCCCACTAGAACACATGATACATACGAATATATGTTTACCATGTACTAGTTTTCTCTTATTTTTTTTTTATTATTTGTGTCTTCTTATCCTTTTATTTTTTGCTACCAGTAGAACACATGTTACATACAAATATTTGAAAAAAAATATCTACAACGCAAAATATATTGTTGATCTGACTAAATTTTAAAGATGTCTTTCATCAACATATTATAGTATAATTATTCAAAATTCTAAAACAAAAATATAAAATTGACTTTATTTATATTAAACTATATATATATATGAAAACTCTTGGCTAAATTTCTGTCTTTGTATTATATATGTATGAGTTGAACAAACTATAAAGAAAATATTTACACCTTATAAAATATTTTAATTAACTTAGAAAGCATGTCACTCATCTAATCAGTTCATAATTGTCTATTACATATATTCTCATCATTTTTGTTGTGCGTTCATTAAATGAAAGCCAATATGAAAACTTCTAGTTATGAATGTAGAAGAGAGATAATTATGAAAGTGCAAAAAAATTTGATGAACAATTTTTCTGTTTTATATGTTTGAATTGTAGCAAAAATCTGCTATGATAAGTGTTCATAATGGAAAGTTAGAATTGAAATTGAGTTTCTGACTTACACAATAGAGCTTGAACCGCACTCGAGTTGATCTGGATGTTATTTGGAGGTCAAGAAACTAAAGATTTATCTTAGCAAAAATGATTGGTGGAAGATTTCCAAAGACTTAGTAGAGTTTTTAGGAAATACTTATTACAGAAAGATTTGAAAATATCTTCATTGTGACTACGTTTAGTTAACTTTCTACTTTGTATAAATAGAAGAGTAAATGTTGGATATGAGGTTATCAATCATAATCAAAATCTCAGCATATGTGAGTTTTTATACCTTGTAAGATGACTGAAAACACAAAGGGCTAAGGGGACTTAGGACATGTGAGGATAGTTCAAAAATCAATTTATTCTTGAGGTTATTGATTATTCAGTCAAAAACAAAACTTGTAAATTCATTTTAAGAGAGCTCTAGTAAAACAAATATATTTGTAGAGAAATTCGCTGTTATACTTTATGTTACAATTTTAGATGAAGTTGTTCCATTTACAATTGGTGACAGAGCGGCCAGACATTCATATTGTTAACATTCGTGATCATGCGGAAGAGAATTCATGATTTACATGCAACGATTTCTCGATGCGTAGAACTATGAGCTATGAAATCAAGGGTGAGATAAATTATTCGAGGAATTGATGTTATGGTGTGGAAGTCATTTATGTAAGGATGTAGTGAGCCAAAAAGCAAATACGTTTTACGAGTTTAAAACATGAAGCCTAAAGAAAAAATGGACAGAAAATGCAAGTTTAACCAAGAAAAAAATTCAATTAAGATGTAAGACATCCAAAGAAGCTTGGGTAATTTTTTAGACGCACTTTGAAGGAATCTAGAAGCGGAAAGTTCAAGAAAATACTTTCTAACATCAAAACCTGAGAATCTTAATATGGGGGAGTATGAATGAAATTATGATTTCAGTTTACAAATCAGTGGGTTGGCTCAAGAATCACTAAATTTTGTTAAGAAATACAAGGACACGAAACTTGTGAAAACAATTCTTGATTTTCTCAGCCAACTAAATACACGACATACAACGCGACTATATCATTATCTCTCAAAACAGAAGAAATCAACTTTGTTCATTTCATTAGAATCACTGACTCAAAAAGAAAAATATGTCCCTAACGAATTTTTTTTCTTGAGGCTAGCTAGGCATTGCCGCACTTTAGTAATTGGATGATGAAAGAAGATTAGCAAAGACAGTGTGGGCCAATGAAATAAAAAATGATTTTGGATAAAAGAGATGATGTACTCAGAAATTAAAAACGTATAAAATTCAGTCGTACAAAAATAATTAATATAAGATGACCACACTTCTTATGGGGTCAAAGAAACTTAACAAGATTCTCAGATATGGAAGAAAATAATAAATTTCAAGAAGACTTCATTATGAGAGATACATGGAACTGATACATGAAAAATAAAGTTTGTTCCAGTTCAAAAATACACATAGTTCACAGGTTTCAGAGAAAAATTCTCTGAGACCTTTAGGATGTGGAAAACCATGACATATTAAGAGAAAATGATGCCATGTAGAGAAAAAGGTGAATCAAGTATTCAAACAAAGGAAGTATTGCTGGAATGGGTATTGAAGAAATGTATGGGTGAATACCTCTGTTATAAAACAATATGCACCCAAACATCGATCAAGACGTACATAAACTCAGATCTGATGCAGTATAGTACTCCATTCCAGCAGCTCAGGGACGATCATATGTGATACTTCGACAGTGGATGCTCTCATTATATTATAGGAACACGTGAAAATCTCAGAGACACAGATAACTCAAAAGAGGAAAAATAGCATTTGGTGATGGAAGTTAAGGTTGTATCAAAAGGAAAGGTAAGACAAACAAAATAAAACATCCACCACGGAAAAATGTGTATCTGGTTCAGGTTCTGATGGTAAAGCTCATCAGTGTCAGTCAGCTGTGTGACGAAAGGTTGGTAGTATAATTCACAAAGGATGATTCAAATCAATTCACCAAAATGAAAAGACTATTCTACAAGAAAATCTGATCAATTAACAAATACTACGTGGTAGAACGAGCATCAAATTCTAGTAAAAAAAGATGATATGAATATATTACATCAACTTCTTGGGCATATGAACGTCAAGCACATGACGAACTTGGTAGACAAGGGAGTGTGTTTCAGAGTATCACATCTAAAAGTAGATAATAAGATGGTATGTGGTCTATGCGACAAAGGATATTATCAAAGTACATCATAAGGTAGTGCATTATATCCACTCAAAGGCATTGATTGAAGAAAATTCATACCGGAAAAGATGTATGTACTTGTGCTAATAGATGATTTCTTAAGATTTACATGGGTCATGTTTTATTCATAAGGAGTTTGACACACTCAAAACCTTCATGAGCCAGGTTCTTCAACTCACAAATGAAAGTAAACCTTGAATCAAATATGCATGATCAAAGGGGAGAGTCTCAGAATGGTGCCATGGCTACTTTTTTGTAAGAATCATTAAATTGTCCATCAATTTCCAGCACTAAAGATTCCATAACATAATGAGGTGGTAGACATAAAAAATTGAACCCTACAAAAATATGGAAAAGGAGATGATACATGTAAACGATGTACCTACAAGATTTTGGGCTGAAGCAATTAGCACATCATGCTATATCATCAACCGAGTCCATTTCAGGAAACCAAAAAATAACCAAAAACCATATGGGCAGTGATAACGAAAAACCCCGAGCTGAGCTTTTTCAAGTATTTGGATGCAAATGTTACATCATGAATGAAAAATATTTTTTTGAAATGTTTTATGCAAGGAGAGATGAGTGGAAGTTTATTGGGTACTCAGGAGTAGCTCAACATTTAGTGTGTACAACACAAGATCACAAATGATCATGAAATCCGGTAATGTAATTAATGTCTGATGATGCACAAGTTGTTCAATAGAAAAAGTATGAATAAGACAGTGAAAAAGAGAATACTAATACAAATAAATTGAAGGGTTAGAGAAAAATAAGGACAAATAGAAGAATATCAAACGAATGTTGAGAAAGTACGCTATTCATATGATAAATATGAAGCACTTTAGGACTGCATCTTCTACATGTCTTCCTTGCCAATAGTGTGCCTCCTTTGACTCCGTCTAGGTTTTCTCCAACTTAGATTTCCTCTTTGGTCTGTGGCGGCGTGTGAGATGCCGGCGAGCCCCCTTGGTCTCTAGATTAACTATCTAGTGTGAAATCTGGCCAATGGTTTTTTAAATCTGAGCATAGGTTTGGGATGGTGTGTCGCAGACTATCTATTGGTGGTACTTTGTTATTTTTGAAGGTTTGGGTTCGTTGAAACCTTCGGTGGTGTCGCATAGAGAGATAAGGTGATATGATCCTAGGATGCTCTCTGGAAAAGATGGGATAGATCCTTGTAGAAACGAATCAAAAGACTCAAGTTTCTCAAGGCATGTGGATCGAATGGTGACACAAGAGGGATGAAGAGACTCTTGATACTCCTAGGCGACTGATCTGGATATGACACACCAAATAAGAAGCCCTTAACTCTGGATATTACACACCAGAAACCTTAAGCAATCTCGACAGAGAAGTAAGGAAGAAGAAACAAGTTTTTGACTGAAATATTTGATGGTTTATTACTCAATTTCGTCCAGCATATAAAGGGAGAAGGCTGTACATGCACAGCATCTCGAAAACATAAGAAAAGAAGGCCAAGAGGCTCCTCTCGAAAATACATAGAGACTAAATGAAAAACATAGGATAAAACATAACATAAGGTCGGTCCAAGGTGTAACCGAGATGCATCATCTAGGGAATGTGAGAAGTAGTCTTTTGGCCTCGTTAAAAACCTCCCTCCGTAAAACCCATTGGGACAAAACCAAAGTGAGGAAAAGAGTACACACAATCCTACTTGCCTAGATGATGATCATCTTGAAGGTAGAATGGATTGAATGATGGTTAAGGTGTCTTGGATGATCAAGCTTCGACCAAGATCAATGTATTCTTCTTGTTTCAAAGCATTCTTCAATGTTGCATCCTCAGCTACAATTCTTCAGGTTCAGGTTCATGCTTCCATTCCTTGGTGCTTTCCATGATCACATCATCCCCTCCCTCTTCAAAAAGATTGTCCTCAAATCTGTTTTACCTGCAATAGAGGGGACCAAGTAAGTAACATCAAAGTTTAAAATCAGATTATACTTACCTTGCAAGCCTCTTTGATAGACATTGTTGCTGACTGGTTCGGATATGTAGAAGGCATCGATCCATTTAGTTCCTGATTCATAACTCAAACCTGATACATTGAAACAAAGCAAGTTAGCACATGAAATTTATCAAATAGTAATAATATTATCCCAAATTGGTTTTTGCTCGGTTTTGGCTTGTGTGCTGCTTCTGGTGGTGCTTCTTTAATGAGGATGAAGCCAGTGACGTCTTGGTGCTTATCCTGATCCAAATCAGGTGGCTTGAACCGCTTATCTTCCACATGCTTGTTCTTTCTACTTGTATGCTTCAAAGCTTCATCATAATCTGCACATGGCTCTTTTGACAAAAACAAGTGAATCATATCTGTGTAATCAATAAAAGAACTCTTGAATACATGATCATTTACCTTAGCATTCTCACCTGGTTGCCATATATAGGACTGAGATGTTTAAACTCAGAAAATTCAAAGATAGCCAATACAGGATCACCCAATTTATAGAACCCATAACTCTTTCATCTGAGAAGCTTTGGACTTGATTCCAAATCGAAGTGAGACCCTTATGAGTTAAGTTTCCATGGAAGTCGAGTTTGTTGGTTAATTCCTTGTGGTTGTTGAGATATGACCCTTGGACTGCTCCTATGTCAAAGCTGGCGTCCAGACCGCTTTCAAGGTTTGTTTGTTGCAGCTCAAACTTAACCAAGGATTCATCATTGATACCCTGATAATCTCTCTTTTTGGATAGTGTAGCACTCAAAACTGGTTGACCTGTACCAATAAAAAGAAGATCAGGTTTCATGTTCCTCTTTGAGTTTAGATAGTTACCTCGGGTTGGTTTCTTTGGAGATTGTTGTAGACTAAGTTGATCTGGTGGTTTCTCTTTGATTTGAGAAGAAAACATGAGTTCTTCTCCTGATCCAGTGATCACTTCACCAATTTCTTCATTGACTTCTTCATCTCCAATCATGGTTTGATTCTTTCTGCAATGGTATTGAAGCTAAATGCCTATCTGGTGGCTTCCATATCTTTACATTGTCGAGAAGCAAGTCTTTTTGATCAACTTCCAACTGCTTATGACCCCAAATGGTTCTAGCACGAACAAAGCACTCTCCAAGGATGATAATCTTGTGGAAATATTATCCAGGTCTCCACGAGTAGGTCTGTAACCTTCCCAGCACAATCAGATATAAGTTTCTCTTTGGAAAGATCCAAACCAACATGTTTTGCAAAACTAGCAATATCTTGATGATCAGGTGGCCATTTGCTGCGTGGTCTGGTTTGTTGGATCCGTGCCTGACTTGGCTTCATTCTCCATTTGGTTTCATAGTGAAAAATATTTAGGAGCTGGGACGTGAAATACCTTTTCTCCAGAGAATGAAAGATTTCCAAAATCAATTGTTTTTGCTGTTGCTTTCTTCTCAATCAATATGAGCTTGTTCCTGTGATTCCACAACTCTCCTCCAGGTTCAAATAAGTGCTCTTGCAGATCATAAGACAAGATTCATGAGCTGCTTCTGACTTCAAGTTTTTCTGTTGTATTCTCTGGTTCTTCCTTTGATGAGTCTTCTTCTACAACTTGTGTCAAAGATACAAGGCTACTCGGTTGCACCGGTTCAAGACATGTTAGTTCATCACAAGCTTGTGTATTTTCAAGCAAATCAGAATGAAAAGAGTGATGACAACATTCATAATTTCTCAGCAGATTTGTTTCTTGATGGTCTTTCAACCATGGTGAACATTCCGAGACTTCTTTATGCTCATAGGTGATGTTCCCACGTTCTTCCTCAAGCTCTTTAGGTACCTCAGTTGCTACCTGATCCTTTTCAAGACTAGAAGAAATATTAGCACAATAATCTGAAATAGCAGTCTTGATATTACCTTGGGTTTCTTGGCTAAGGAGTAAAAGTTGTTCTTGATGCTGTGGTTTAGTGAATGGACGTGTTGTATTGGTCCTCTTTAGTGGTTTCCCCACGTCCATGAACAACTGAGACAGTTCCTTGTCAAATGCTGCTGATTTCTTTCTCATAATCAGCCATCTTGGTTTCTTCTTTTCTTGTTCTTTTCTGCTTTTGAAGTACTTCTTTGTAGTACTTTCTTGGAACATATTCTCTACGCATCAAAGAGCTCAGCTTAAGCCATGTTTCTACTGGTTCTTTTCCATCAAGTCTTCTGGACTTTCTCAATTTATTCCACCAGCTTGAAGCATAACCATAAAACTCAGCAGTAGCCATTTGAACCTTCTTCCTTTCAGCATAGTGTTGATAGTTAAAAATCAACTCCATCTTCTCTTCCCCACTCCACATATGCAGCAGGATCAGTGTCACCATAGAAAGGAGGGATTTTCAGCTTTTGATCAGCAAATTTTTCTCTGCTATTGCCTTTGCCTTCATGCTCACGTCTCTGTCTCCTCTCACTGCTTCTAGACTCAAGACTGATACCAGTAGCTTGTTGAAGTTCTTGTCTAAAATCCTGTCGAAATTTATCAAGGCTGGCTTCCATCTCTTTCTGCAGCTGAGCATTCATAGCCTTTTTATCCTTAGTGAGTTCTCCTTTCTGATCTCCTGCCATGGTACCTAGAATCAATAGGTTTAATCAAAACAGAGTAGATTATCACACACGCAAATCGATTTCTCAGAAACATAATCAGAAACCTACAAACAGATGATTCAAAAACTTAATCAGAAAGTATGTGAAGAGTCTAAACACAGAAACAAAGATCAGAAGATCCTAATCTTTCAGATTTCGACAGCCACAACACAGATCTATCAGTTCTTAGCATGAATATGAAAAGACAAATCGAAAATCAGATAGAAAGATGAACACTCCCTTCCAGAGTTGCTCTGATACCACTTGATATGATCCTAGGATGCTCTCTGGAAAAATGGGATAGATCCCTTGCAGAAACGAATCAAAAGACTCAAGTTTCTCAAGGCATGTGGATCGAATGGTGACACAAGAGGGATGAAGAGACTCTTGATACTCCTAGGCGACTGATCTGGATATGACACACCAAATAAGAAGCCCTTAACTCTGGATATTACACACCAGAAACCTTAAGCAATCTCGACAGAGAAGTAAGGAAGAAGAAACAAGTTTTTGACTGAAATATTTGATGGTTTATTACTCAATTTCATCCAGCATATAAAGGAAGAAGGCTGTACATGCACAGCATCTCGAAAACATAAGAAAAGAAGGCCAAGAGGCTCCTCTCGAAAATACATAGAGACTAAATGAAAAACATAGGATAAACATAACATAAGGTCGGTCCAAGGTGTAACCGAGATGCATCATCTAGGGAATGTGAGAAGTAGTCTTGTGGCCTCGTTTAAAACCTCCCTCCGTAAAACCCATTGGGACAAAACCAAAGTGAGGAAAAGAGTACACACAATCCTACTTGCCTAGATGATGATCAGCTTGAAGGTAGAATGGATTGAATGATGGTTAAGGTGTCTTGGATGATCAAGCTTCGACCAAGACCAATGTATTCTTCCATGTTGCATCCTTAGCTACAAATTCTTCAGGTTCAGGTTCATGCTTTCCATTCCTTGGTGCTTTCCATGATCACATCATAAGGTGATTGGTTTGTCAGCTAGTCACATAACTCCTTGGTTGTGACACGTTCTGGTGTGGCTGGCTTGTAACGTGCATTATTGGGTCTTGGATCAAGTGAGTTTAGGGCTTCACTGTATACTCCATCCCTTTCATTGTTTTGACGTGGTGACTTTCTCTGTCTCTGGAATCGTTTGTAATAAGAGCTCCGACAGCTTTTAGCTTAACCGAGGTGGTATTCTTCTAATTAATTTTAGGGTAGTAGTGCAATTGAGAAATTGTTCCAAATTGACTTTCAGGTCCAAATTCACCGGATGAAAGGCTTTGTCGGTCCAGTTTATCTACATGTATTTCCTGGTTAGAGGAGTGTATATTTTCTTGATTTATATATTGGAGGTGACAATCTCACTCACACTTACTTAACAACAACATTATTTGTTTTACGGTGTGGTTCATGACATTTGATTGGCGAGTTCAAAAATAGTTTCTTATATGGAGTTGAAGTAGTTAGTTATCAGATAAGCTATAAGGTGTTTGTAGGATTAAAGGTTGTCCTCTTAGTAGTTTGTAACAGTCAAAATATATTTCTACCTTCATCCAAGTTTGTTGGGCTTTTTGCGTTATGATGCGTCTACTTTTTTAGTTTTTTTCTTGTTTTATGGTGTGGTTAGTGTAATTTTTGTCTAGTCGTTTTATATTTTACATTACATATAAGTTTATTTTCATATCTGTCAATAACTTGAAATTGCGTTTGTACTTCTAAAAAATCAACAAAAAGGAAAAAGTATTCAAGTAATGGCTCAACGTCGGTGTGAATTTAAGAGTCCTACCACGCGTGCTCTAAGGAGACCAACACGACGAGCTAAGATCTTATTATCACTCCTTCGTTAATGAAAAGCACAGAAACTTGATTGGATTTGCAATTTGATTTAAAATACCTGCTCAGCAACTGAAACGAAACAATTTCTTGTTTTTGCTTGTTAATATATTTCTTCTCGAAAGAATTGTGTCAAACATGTTAAGTTTTTGAAACATTTTCAAAAGGATTATTTCATTTATTTTGGTCCTAGTAGAAGTTAGTGAAGGATTAATAATGGAAAAGCGTTATATGAAATGTACAACTGTGACAAATAACATAGGTGTAACAAATAAAGGACAAATAATTTACCAGCATGCCTTTTCTTAAAAATATATTTTTACCAATAAATGTTGCATAACTAGTACCATGTACGTTGACAAAAATAATACCATGCACGGTAAAAATGTTAACTAACCCAAACCTTCAATAATCATGAAGAATAATTGTAAAATAAAGTTAAGTCGAAATAACAGTTTTCATGTTTTTTTTTTAACTTTCCAACTATAACAAAGAGTGCGATACTTGATATACCATAGTTTATACAAGGTATTACCATGGTATACGTCTTAATTAGAGCCTATATTATAGACTTCAAGTATGTTTAGAGGTCTTAAAAATCTACGTGCGCTTTGGAGCTTTTTGAAGACTATGAAGCCATTTGGAGCATCAAGTGAAGAGAATCCAGAACTTAGAATTCAAAGTTAAAATTTACAAATGGTGTTGATTGACACCAACTTTTGTGACGCTTGGTACCCTCACTTATAGAGCCAGCCGACCCAAGTTTTCAGAATTACAAGATGGCCCAAAGTTTCCAATATTTGAAAAGAGACCCCTGACGAGTTTAGACATATATTATGGTTTTGAAGCCGTTGTTTAGGCTACAATTATTTTTACTTTAAACGTTTTGGAGAGAAGATCAGAGAAGTACTTCGGAGATTGATTGGAACTCCAAATTTACTCTTATTATTTCATGCAAACTGTTCAGACTATTGTTATGTTTTCCACGATCATGTCTATATAGTTTACTTGTTAGATTTTGAGATTTGCTAGGGTTATGAATAATTGTGATTTATAGAACTGCTAGGGTAATCTTATATCCTTCACCAGGTTTGATCTTTATGCTTGTATCTAGAATAAATAACTGGAGACTTGATCCTAGGATAGTTGTGAGACAAGAGAGTGTAATCAACACCTGAATCAAAACCTATTGAGCTAAGTTGTTCGGGGGCTAGAATCCATGACCCAACTGTTAATGTCCTATTGCTGAATGATATACCATGGTTTTTACTACCCTTAGGCCATGGTATAAGTCAATTAATAAAGCCTTTATACTATGTTTTCAGTCTTTTTTTGGGGGGGGAGGGGGGGGGGGGGGGGGGTTTAGGGCCTAAGTACGCTTTGGAGCATTATGGAGATCATGTAGCAATTTGGAGATAAAAGAAGAAGACCTGTAGATGTGCAAGAAAACAGAAGCCAGAGTCGATATTTGGAGAGAGTTTTAATCGACACCTCCATGGTGTTGGTCCACACCAATGCTATTTGACTTGGCTTACTCAAGTTTCAAAAATTGCACTTTTCTCCTAGAAGTTATTTGCAAGAAAACACCAGGACATGATATAACTTATATATATATATATATTCTATTTTGCCAGCAACTCTTTAAGCTATCATCATTTTACTAAAGTTTTCTTTTAGTTTTGGAAAGAAGATAGAGAATCCTTTAGAGATTGATGAAATCCAATATTTATTAATTTTATATATTTTTATGAAATCCATTGAATTTATTACTATGTTTTGCATGATCATGTATGAGTAATCTACTTGTGAGGTTTAGAGTTTTTCTAGGGTCTTTATGAATTTATAATTATAGAACTGCTAGGGTAATCTATTTGCATCCTTCACCAGTATTAATCTTATTGTTTGCTTCTAGAGTAATTTACTAGAAATCTGATATTTGGATTGTTGAGAAAAACAAGAGTGGGATCAAACATCTAAACTGAATCCTGCTGAGGCTAAGTTAATAGGCGCAATGAGAGTTGGCCTATGAACTTAATGAACATATCGAATTTGCACCTAATGCATGTTTAGAATAATTGGATCCATAAAGAGAGTTGGTGTATGATGATTTGACATCTGAAAGAAATCACAAGGAGAGTTGAATATCTTACTTTTCAATTCAAGTTCTAGGACTGATCTTAATTAGACCCTTGGCAATATATATATTATATATATATATATATTAGTTCATATAACCTATTTGAATTCCCTAGATTTAGCTTCTTTCAGATCTGTTTACAAACTGATTTAATTTCTCTATTTATTGTTTTTTTTTCCTAACTAAATCTGTAAACCTATAGTCTATTATGTGATTCATGTTCCCTGTGAATTCGATCTTTAAGAGGGTGATCAATTCTTATTTTTCTAGGGTAATTTGAGCATTATCAAATTTGGCGTTATTTTTGGGGAGTGTTTGAGTCACCATTAGACTTGGTGAAATATATATTTTTATTTTTCTTAGTTACTCATATAATTTTCTTGTGTTATTTCTGGTGCATGCCTAGTAGTACCAGAAGTCACAAAGAATAAGACCTCTTAGAATTCTCGGATCTAACATAACTTGAACATACGATCCGTCGGGAGAAGCAAGAAGCATCAGTCGACACCCTTCAGCATTGATCAACAACCCCCAAGCGTCGATCGACACTTAGCTCTGACAAAAAGAGATATTTGTCCCACTTGTTGTGATTTGGAATTCTTATGGAGACATGCATGACCTCGAGTCATCTGCGTAATACACCAGGTCAGAAGATAGATGAAGCAGAAGCAATTGTTGTTGCTGCTGCTAATGGAGACAACACTTTAGCCTCTGCCGAGGTTGTAAATAATGAGAATGCTCTGGTCGTTTGACCTAGAACCTTGGATGACTATAACTGACCAGGACAGTTCTATGCCAACAAGTTTGCTATTCCTCCTCCTACTTTCCAGAGGAAAGATTTTGAGCTGAAGCCATCATACTTCACACTGATGAGAGAGCAACCCTTATCATATACATTCTATGGACCATCTTGAGAGTTTTGATGCTTTTTTTATCTATTAACCCAATAGAGTTTGTGATGAATAACTTCTCTGTAAGCTCTTCAAATACTTTCTTGCTAAAGACACTTCTTATTAAGCAACTACCACCAGAGCCTCTTACTTCATGGCGAGCCATCAATAATGCCTTTCTGCACAAATTCTTTGATAACGCTAGATCTGAAGACTTAAGGAACATAATCTCCATGTGTACTTATGGGCCTACTGAATCATTCAAGACCTCCTGGATTAGATCTAAGTCATATCAAAGAGACTGTGCACACTATGGGTTAAACGAAGTACATCTGCTTTGTACTTTCTTCAGAGGCCTCGCACTTGTCTATTAGATTTCTTTTGACACAGGTAGTGAGGGAAATTCAACATTAGAAATATAGATAAAGATATGAGACTCTTCAAAAAAAAATTTCACCTAGCAACAATACCAAGAATACTGACTATTAGGGGTGGAAGTCTACCGATAGTATGGACAAAGGACATATTGCTGAAGTGAAAGCAAAGCATGACACAATTCACAATCTTGTCAAGAAACAAGTTATATTTGCAAAGGTGTAGAGATTGTTGAGGCTCTGAAGAGAATGAAGAAAAGAAGAGAGAGGTTTGGGGAATAAGCAGAGAAACATGAACTTCAATGGCGCTAGCAAGATAAGTAACTACAACAACAACAACCAGAACTCACAGTTTTAGAAGCATTTCAACAACAACATCAACAACAACAATAACTCCCAAGAAATTTTGGAGCTTCTACTTATCATAATCTTGCTGCCGCAACTTAAGAAAGTAAGCTAGAGTTTATGATTAATCAAATCCTGGAAGGTCAGCAAAAAATAATAGTGCATGTAAATGGAAAGTTATATGCTGTATACACTAAGTTGGACAACAAATTCCGATAAACACCCATGTGAAAAAACATGAAACTTAGGTAGTCCAGACCAATGATGATGCGAAGAGACAAGGAGCCTTGATTAAAGGGAAAATTGAAGTTCGACAGAAGCATCACGTGAATTCCATCATAGATGATGATTTTTAGCAAGTGGTGAGGCATGAGAAGCTTCAAGAAGGCAACTTTCATGTGAAAAGTTCTATGTCATTCGACAGTACTTACTACTATCTAGCAACACCAACTCAAAATTACTCGACACCCTTTGCAGATTTTGAGGATTCTCGACAGGCAGCAAGCGCCAGTCGACACCATATGCACTTCCTAAATCGACACCTTCATCTAGCATCGATCAACATCTAGACTGCGCCGGTTGATACTTTCCAGCAGAATACAGACTCGAAGCAGTAATCTGCCAACATGTTGTTGAGTGAAAGGTACCAATCATGAAAATTTGAAGACTAAGGTTCCTAAACATCTAAGGAAGAGAGAGGCTAATGATAAAGGGATGAATGTTTTCAACCAAAAGAGTATTGAAGATCCCTAGGGAAGAGTCTTTTGATGACACATACTACAATCATAGACTCTAGAGGTTTTTTCCGGGGAGCAGAGAATCAGAAGAAGACATCAAATAAATGTTCCACCAACTAAGAGGCAAAATGAAGAAGGTCATAAAGCTGAAGAAGAAGAGTGATCCAAATATTTTTGTGATCCAATGTACTGGCAGGTCACCACTATCCGAATGCTTTCTATGACACTGATTCTTCAGTAAGCGTTATGCCCGAACATACGACTGAGTTTTTGGGTTCAAGATCGAACCGTCCCTGGATACCTTCACCTTTGTAGACAGATCCGAAGTCAGTTCAAGAGGAATTATCAGAGACTTGGAAGTGAATATTGGAGATGATGTATTCTCTGTAGACTTCCATGCTATGGACATCCTCATAGAATGAAAAACCTCCTTTCTGTTGGGGGCGATCTTTCATGGCTCCAGTAAGGGCAGTCAGTGATATGCAGATGAAACAAGTGTTGTCTGAAATTCATTGATAAGGAAGTCTTCTATGACCGAGTTCGTGTATCTAGAGGTATAGAGGCCACACCCTATCATATGCTCAAATTACCCTAGAGAAACTCTCTCAAATAACAAATCAATTGCAGTACTTAAGGATCGAATCCACAAGGAGCGTGGATCACATAATAGACTATATATATTAAGATTAAGCTACACAAATAATATTGAAGCATTAACAATAGTAATAAATGAGTCGTAAGGTATAAGCAAAAAGTGCTGACCTCCGGGTTTTGAACAGATTATCAGAACTACAATCTATAGATGCTAAGAATTTAATAATAATCATTTCGAACTCGAATACAATTAGTAGAAATCTAACTCTCGCTGCGAGTCTAATTAGATGTCTAAACACTAGAATTCAAACTCTCGTAATGCGAATTAGGGAGAGTGTCGATCAATACTTCTTTTAGACAAGTATTATCGTTCATAATGATTTGTTCATTATATTATCTAAACCAAACCTCCTATGTATTTATTGACCTAGGTCAGCAAGATTAGATTTAGGTAATTGAACATGCTTTTTCCATGTTCTAATTAATCCTATGATCACATTTCTAGTTAGCTATTCTAGCAACAAGCAATAGGAACAATCTTGTGAAGGATCCAATATGATAACCATAACAATTCTTATTTAATAAGTTCATCAAAACCTTTGAACCTAAATCTAACAAGTAAACTACGCAGACATAGTTAAGCAAGACAAACCGATAAACTTAATGACTTGCATTAAATAGTAAAGATAGCAATACTAGAGTTCCAATCCATTCTCTGAAAGAGTCTTCTAAACTTCTTTCCAATACACAAAGAATATAAAAGATTATATGATAGTATATTAAAGTGTGTATATGCATAAATGATGTAAACCTGATCAGGATCAATCAAGGGAAATAGAGTAATGAATTATCAATCTAAGCCACTGATCATGGTTTGGATTAATAGGCATTTTTCACAGTCTTACTGTTATGATCCATGAAGTTCTGGATCAAAAGAAGCTATGGCATCAAGGCTGAACGTGTGGGCTTTGAGCTTAATTGAAAATATATGTTTGGGTTGTGTTTAGGTTCGAAAATAACTCAAGAATAATAAAGAAGAAGCTGGCCCAATTGGAGAAGAAACTGTCTCGGCCCATCACCCTTTCATCATATGAACGAACCACGCGTTCGTCCAACAAGCCTCAAGACGTCTAGCACATCCACCCAATGTCCAGAAAACAACACAGGTCGTCGCATGGGAAGTTGAAGATGCCTCTCAACAGGAGCTTGACCATCAACCATGGCAACGTGTCTTTTTCGACCAGTCTTCCAACTTCTGGTCAAGTCCACATAATTTATTAGTTTGAGCAGATTTTATGGTATTCTACATTGCCTATTAAAATTGTCTAAGTATATTCTTGTAAAAGCATTCAAATTTTTTGATAAAAATACATTTCTCTTTAATCTTGTTGAATCTTCTTGTTCTGGATGAACATTTCGATGCAACTCCTCTTAGCCAATTGTGGTCATGGGCTGAAGAGACCACAATCACGAAGGGCCCTTCCGTATATCCCTTGGTGGTAAAAGGCTACCTACACGTCCACTGTCACTTGGCCATTATGGGTCCAAGATTATCCAAGCCACCAGCTCAGGAGCTCAGAGTGTGAGTCTCTTGGGATGGTAACTAATCAATGTGGTATCAGAGCCACTCCTAAGTTCAGAGTTCTTCACTTCCAGCCATTCTTAAGTCTTCATATTCTAACTAATAATATGTGTCTTTTGGAACAGGAGAGATATCCTGAAGAGAAGGCTGAACGGAAAGCATCATGAGATTTGGTTTGCAAGAGAGGGAAAAGTTCTAATCATCGAGAGTTCCATCCTTCCCATGGAGAGTTTGATCCAGATTAATACAAAGATTTGAGGAGAGGAGTTGGAGTCGATCTTTGGCTGCCATAGACTACACAGCAGAGAAGCGGTTCCGTGTTGCAATTACTGGGTTGTGTGGGTAATGCCCTTGACTGGTGGAATCAAGTTGCTAACATTAGGAGACGCATTGGAGAGCAACATGTGTCTTGTTGGTTTGAGATGAACAGCAATAAATGAATTCTTTTTATTGTAGACGCAAGTGTTTATTGTCAAACAGATTTGCTGAGGTTGCATTGTCCATTTAGTTCAGCTTGGCCACGACCTAGGCCAGCCAGAGAAGAAAAACTCAGCAGCATCGGGGCATCTCATTGTTCTGGTTCTAATAGGTGTGGAACAAAGCAGATAAAAAAAGAACAGATGAAAGAGCGCAATATCAAATCCGATCATAGAGACTCCATCCGCCATAAATGAAAAAGAAATGATGTTTTGGAGAGATGTCTGCAATCATTAAAGGAGGAGATCCACCAGAGGTGCACAACACACACACGGCCATCATTTGAACCAAAGAAGCAAAGAGCAGTCGCTAACTATTCAAAAAATCAAAGTTCTGAACCAGAATCATCAAATATTTTTTGTGCAGGTAATTCATCCATAGCATAAGCAAGGCCTTCAGAAATTTGGGAAAAGGGAAGTGTCTGTTCAAGGAGGTGATAACGAAAGGAGACAGCCACTCAGCTAAACCTCTGTCACTGGCTACTCGAGAAGAGTTAGAGAAAACTGAACCAAAATCAGCTACGTTTGACCCAAGAAGACTCTTTGTTCGACCAAACTTCATAAGAGAAGAAATCAGAATCTGTGGTGTTTCTCTAGTGCCTGTTCTAAAACGTGCGCTGAAGAGAAGCAGTTTTCATTAGACTAGAAGCGAGCTCATGAGAAGAAGTACACAATGGTTTGCTATTCATGTGTATTTATATAAACCATTTCGCTTGTGAATATCTTACCAAACCTATTGTTTGGATTAAGAATAGCCTCGTAGATCATCTGAGACATGTCAAGGGCTACAAACTTCATATTTAACCAGGAGAATAGACGTGTGTGGCTCTGCAGGCAACAAAACACACCCTTGCCAAAAGATCGAAACAAATGAAGCAGAAAATGTCGATGCACTTACATGCACTGAAAGAAAATCAGATTTGAGGCCAAATATTCTCTGAAGAAAGACTGATGTAACCCTGAACATGATTAATCTCAAGGAAATATAGTAAGGATCTACCAATCTAAGCCATTGATCATGGTTGGATTAAATGGACATTTTACGGCTTATATTTGTATGATCCATAAAGTTTTGGATCGAGGAGAACTGATGGCATCAATGCTGAAGCGTGTGGGCACTGCGTTATTGGAAAATATATGTTTTGGGATGGTGATTAGGTCAGGTAATAACCCAAAAAGAATAAGAAGAAGCTGGCCCAATTGGAGCAAAACAGTGTCTCGACCCATCACCCTTTCATCATATGAACGACTATCGTTCGTCCAGAAAGGCCTCATGCATTCTAGCACATCCACTCTATGTCCAAAAACAAACACATGTCATCCAGGAAGCTGAAGGGCCTTTCAACCTAGAGCTTGACCATCCACTATGCGAAGTCTTTTTCGACCAACCTTCCAACTTCTGGTCAAGACCACATAATTTATTAGTTTGAACAACTTTTTGTATTCTTACATTTCCTATAAAAATGGACTAAGTATTTCTTGTAAAGCATTCAGATTTGTAATTAAAAAAATCTTTCTCTTTAATTTTGTTGAATCCCTTGATTCCTGATGAACATTGTAAATCAGTTGCTAGAGAGGGATTCTCCGATGCAACTCCTCTTAGCCGATTTCTCATGGCTGAAGAGACCACAAGCACAAAAGGGCCTTCCGCATCCCCTTGGTGTATCCAACACGTCGACCACTTGGCCATTTTGGTCCAAGATTATCCAAACCACTAGAGTGTGTAGTCCATGGAACGGGTTCTATCATGATACCAAATGACGAACTCTCTCGAGGATTGTACTTGAAGGTTGGTGATGGATAAGATTTGATCAAAAATTGACCAAAGGAAAGTGGAATGGATGATGGATTGAAGTAGAAGATGGATGATGAACTTCAAGACTGGATTTGCGGATGGTTCAATCTCTTGTGTAGAAGTGTCTATGATCATGAAGTTCACCGCACAGACACGTGATCACTATACGATTTGCCTTTGGAAATTCCTCCCTTAGGAATTACGATAGTTCCGAAGAACAATGGGTTCAACAAGTATAAAAGTAGATTTTATAAAAAAGGTGAATGAATAAAACAATACAAAGCAAGCCTTTATAAATAGGTTTCGGGTTTGACCTAAGGTCTAAGCTTATTCTAGGAAATACAAACTAGATAAATATGTTAGACTTTACCAAAGACAAAAACTTGACCGAATTTGAAAGTTGTGGTTGCATAACGCTTTGGCTAGTTGCGTCGTTTTGCATGGTCGATGGTCTCTGACTTGCCGTCAGATTGATATATTATACGACCATATTTGTATATTATTGTTGGCCTTTCTATCTTTTGGAAGCATGATCTTAAGCATATTTTTAGTACATCTTCAAACCATCTCGTTTAAACCCAAACCCATAAACCAAACTTCTTTTGATTTGTTTGTTGCTGATGAAAGGTTATATCATTTCCCTCCTCCTTGAAAATGATATTCCCTCAAACCTGTCATAATGTTTGGTCAAGGATCTTGCAGGTCATCACACCGGATTGATCCATGACACTAGCCTTCGAGATTTCCTCTTCCAAGAAAAACAATTATGTAGATGATTGATCTCTGTCGGTTTAACTTCAGATGGGATAATCTCTTGGCTTCTCGTATAAATTTTTTTTCTAGAAGATGGAAAGATGAGAATGGTGGTTGATAGAAAGGAACACCAAACCCTTAAGCGTGCTCTGATACCAAATGACGAAATTCTCCGAGGATTGCACTTGAAGGTTGGTGATGGATCGGCTTTGATCGATAAATGGACCAAAGGAAAGTGTAATGGATAATGGATCAAGTCGAAGATGGATGATGAACTTCAAAGACTGATTTTCGGATGGATCAATCCTTGTGTAGAAGTGTCTATGATCGTGCAGGTCAACGCAGATGTGATTACTATATGGTTTGCCTTTGGGAATTCCTCTGTTCCGAGACACAAAGTATTCAAGAAGTTAAAAAGTAGATTTTATTAAAAACGTTGAATGAATAAAAAAATACAATAGCAAGCCTTTATTAATACACTGTGGTTTAGACCAAAGTTCTAAACTTATTCTAGGAAATAAAAACTAGATAAATATGTTGGACTTGACCAAAGAACAAATACTTGACCTATCGAATGGTCGACGGGCTCCGAATTATCGACATATTGATATATTATACGACCATGTTTTATATATTGTTCTTTAGGCCGTTTCTATCTTTGGACTGAAACATGATCCTAAGCACATTTTAGTTCATCTTCAATCCAATCTCGTTTAAACAAAAAACTATAAGCCAGACCTTCTTTGATTTGTTTGTTGCTTATCAAGGTTACATCACTAAGCAGTGGCTGCAAAACTATAAATATAGGTTTGAAAGTAAGCCAGGTGGTTTCTTGTAATATGTGGGAACTTTTGGGCCAAGACAGATTGTGGAATTAGAGACGGCTTGTGTACTCGCATCGGTCTCGAGTGACACTCAAGAAAGCGTCGATCGAAACTCCTTCGTAATCTTGACTCTGACTTCTGTTTTCCTTCACAGCTGTAGGTTCTTCATCTTTATGCCCCAAATGGTTCCATGATCTCCCACATTACTATAAAATATGCCTTGACCCGAAAACTCTAAAATATACTTGAAACATAATTACATACTCTAAATAGAACTTAAACTATGGCTAAAAACCGGTAAAATCTATAGTATCATCCTACATAATTGGTGATGATCCATGATTTGGTACCGCTGTTGATAATAATTCAGATCGAGAGGATACAGATGGCGGAATCAGCGTCAATCAACACACCTTTAGTGTCGATCGACACACCTTTAGTGCCGATCGATACCAATCAGATTTCAGAGAAGATGGAAGCTTTAATGTTTGAGTATGCTACCTCTTCAAGGGCTATTCCCAGGAAACTGCCACATACAGTTCTTGCGCCTGCATGAATACCAGGTCTATAGATATCAAGAAGTTCGCGCTCGCAGTATATAGGCTAACAGTATTGATGTTGTCATAAAATGAAATTTCTGATATACTCAAAATTGCTGCAAATGTAGGAAATGAGCATCAGAGGACACAAGAAATATCATCTGTCGACACCAATGCAGCTTGATGTGGCGACTTAAGTTTCTAGAATTGCACTTTTGGCTTAAGTGTTCCCTAATTGCAAGAACGTGATTTAACTTATATACATTCTATTTTCAGACAACTTTTTAGGTCATCTTTTTACTTAAGATTTTTTTTTTGTTCTGAAGAGAGATCAGAGACTCCTTCAGAGATTGATTGGGAACTCGCGTATTTCTTACTCTTATATTTTTATGCAATCCATTCAGTTTAGTACTATGTTTTGCTTGACCATGTCTGAGTAATTTCCTTGTTAGTTCAAGTTTTTCTAAGATTTTGATGAACTTATAATTATAGAATTGGTTGGGGAATCTACTTGCATCCTTCACCAAGATTAATCTTATTGTTTGTTTCTAGAATAATTAACTAGAACATGGTTTATAAGATAGTTGAGAAACACGAGAGTGGGATCAACACCTGAACTGAATCCCGCTGAGGTATGTTGATAGACACAACAAGAGTTGGCCTAGGAACTTAGTGAACATATCGAATTGGCACTAATCCTTATCTAGAATAATTGGATCCACAACGCGAGTTGGTGTCGATGATTTAAACATTTGATAAATATCGCAACAAGATCTGAATAGATCGAGTTTCTAGGATTGATCTCAATTAACCCTAAGCATGTATATATTGAGTTCTGATAACTTATTTGAATTTCCTTGATCTAGCTTTCTTTCATATTTACTTACAAACCGTTAGTTTCTTCATTACTGCTTTATTATATTTTCCTAGCTAATCTCTAAACCAATGTATTGTGTGATCCAGGCTCGTTGTAGGCTCGATCCCTAAGTACTTTAAATCAATCTATTATTGAGAGAGTTGATCTAGGTAATTTAAACATTTCGCTGACAATGCTGGCTAGCCTCTAAAAGAAGATGTAGCTGCTGAAGAAAGCCTTGGCTGTTTGACCAAGAACAATGTCAGAGTACAATAGGCCTGATCATTACTAAGACAACAGATATGCTATTTTCCCTCCTCATTTCAAGAGGCCACAATTTTGAGTTGAGCCGACATTCTTCAACCTTGTTGGAAAACAGCCCTATCATGGTATCCCAGATGAGCACCCTTATGAACCATCTGGAAAGGTTCAAGGATTTGGTTTCAGCCATCAAACCTAATGGAGTCCCTGAAGACTATGACTTTCGCAAGCTATTTCAAATATTTTTCTTGCTGCTAGAGATTCTTCCTACTGGCTCGAAAAGCTACCACCAAATCTTTTACTTCTTGAATAACAATCAAAAATGCCTAATGAGAAATTGTTCGATGATGTTTTCTCAAGGCCCCTCTGAATCATTCAAGAGCTATTTGATCAGATTCAGTTCATACCAAAGAGATTGTGCACATCATGTGTTAAATGAGGTTCAGCTACCTGGTACTTTCTTCAAAGGTTAGCTTTGGTCGTCTGCCAGATGACTCATGACACTGCTAGTAAGGAAACTTCAAACACCAAAAATCCAACAGAAGCCAAGGATACTGATTGAGAACTTGGCATTTAGCAACTAGTACCAAGAACACTGATTATGATTAGGAAGAATCTACTGAGAGCTTGGATAAAGTTCAGATGGCTGAGGTAAATGGTGAATCTGGTGCATCCATAATCTCTTAAAGAAACATGTTCACTTGTAGAAGGTGTTGAGGCTACTGAGCCTTCTGACAAGAAGAACAAGAGGATGTGAACTATGTAAGTGAGACTAGTTTTTAGGGTCAGAGATTGTAATCAGCAGGGAAAATGAACTTCAATGGTACTGGTCAGAGAAGTGGTTTCACAAGCACTTAAAACACCTCCAACTACAACCAGAAATCTCAGTTCTAGAAACCTTTCCAAAGCAACAAACAACAACAACTTCACAAGGAACTACGATTATTCTTCGTACCAGACTCCTACTCCTACAATTCAAGAAAGGAAATTGGAGTCCATGGTGGTGCAAACCCCAGAAGGCCAGCAAAAGTGACAGTAGATGTCAATGTCAATATATATTATTAGTGCAATGAGCTAAATGAAAAATTTTAAGCTTGAATACTCATGTAAAGATGATGGAACTCATGTTGTACAAACTGCAGAAGTTGTAAGAGGTAAGAGGATCTAAAAAAAGGAAAAGCTGAAAAGGGGGTCAGACGCACCAAGTCAATGCCATCATTGATGATGATTATGGAAAAGTGGTGAAGCATGAGATACTAGAGGGAAATCAATTATCGGTGGAAATTTCTGTGTCCTTCGACAGCAGTCATCGATGTCGAGCGACATCGTCTACTAACCACTAAACATCATCTTATAGCGTTGATCGACAGACCATTAGTGTTTGGTCGACTTCCGTCTGAAGACATGAACGATGCAAGAAACTGGCGTTGTCCACATTGTGTCCCTTGACACCGTCTGGAGGAGTATGAAACCGGACTGTAATTTTATCAGAAAGCAGCCAAAAGATAGGTCCAAATTGGCCAAGAATGAGAACAAGCTCCCAAACAGTGGATGAGGGTTAATAAGAAAGAGCTTGATTCCTTCACTAAAAAGGGGAAAAGGATCCTCAGAGATGAATCTTTTGATGATGATTTCTACATGCATAAGCTTGGAATGATTTTCCAGGAGAGTAAGGAGACAAAAGAAGACATCATGCTTTTGTTCCACACAGTCGGAGGCACAATGCGGAAAAATCAAGAGAGTGGAAAAAGAAGAACGATCCAGGGAAGTTTGTGGTTCCCTGTAACTGTGGAAGAATATTACATCCAAAGCTTTCTGATTACACGGGTTCTCAGTTAGCATGATGCCAAAGAAAAGTGGGTGGTTGTTGGGGTTTTGGAAATTAGAAACCCATCCTCCAATACCCTTTACCTGTATACTAGCCTTTAGAGTGGATCAGGGGGTAATTGAAGTCTTTGAGGTTATGATCGGAGATGTTGTTTACGTGAATTTCTTTTATTTTCATGGACATCCACATAGAGTGTAATATCTTTTTTTCTGCTTGGACGAGCTTTCCATGGGCCCACTAGTAGAAGTAGTATGCAATCGATAATAGTGTAACAAGTGTGTTTGACGTTCGTTGATAATAACATCTTCAATGATCTTGGTCCGTGGGTCTAAAGAAGGAAATCACATCCTATATTGATTCTTAGTAAGGATCCATCACTTGTATCACCTTGCAGTTAATTCGAGTCGCAAGGGTGCTCTTTGGCATCAGTGTCGATGGCTACCCAAATGAATGTCGTATGACACTAATCAAAATCCAGTGTCGATTGAAATTCTTCGGCAGACACTAGTGTCGTCGGTATACACTCATTGGTGAGAGGAAAGAGTGATCACAGCATTGTCCCTGATTGAAAGACGAGTATGGAGTTTGTCGAGATGAAGAGGGTCGTGTGCGCAACACAAAAGGCCAATTCATCTGATGCACATTGAAGCTGCAATGCCTGATGCATCACGTAGGCTGAGATATACGCATTGATGGAATGTCTCAGAGGCTTCTACAAACCTGGTCTACACTAGTACTTGACATGTTTGTAGATCAACGCCACTTACATTTAGTGAGGAAGCTCAATCTGAAAATTGGATATTTCCTATGGACAACGCAAAGAAAGCTGAAATTTCACAATCAAAAGTTGAGATTCAGAAAAAAAAGCAACTTCATGGGATACAGAATTTTCCTGGTTATCACCTAACCTTGAGTTCCTTGAGACATTTCCAAAGTAACTATAGGAACTATGGTGCTTCTTACTGTCATCACGCCGACTGCAACTGCTCAAGAAGAAAATGAAGAATCTTTGCTGGAAAGTATCTTGGAAGTTCAACAGAGGACGATATCAAAGTTTAATGGAAAATTGGATGATATGTACGCCCATATGCATTGCAAAATAGAAGCTCTAAGCACCGAGGTGAAGAATTTGGAAACTCAGGTGGAGAAGATTGATTGGTCTGTGAGAAAGCAAGAACAATCTTAGATAAACAAGAAGAAGACGCCATATAGAAGCTTCATATTAAGATGACAAAGAGATGTTAAGCCTTGTTTGGAGCAAGTTCTTATTCTCGTGAAGCCTGATTTTGAACTCAATAAGTCAAGATAAAGAATAAAAACAAGCACTTAGTAGGAGGTAACCCACTGTGAGGTAAATTTGTTCATTTTCCCCAAAAAAGAACAAAAGAGCCAGTATCACTGTCGATCGACACCCACAAGAGGTGTCGGTTGACACGCCTTCAGTATGGGCTCTTTAAGGACACTTCAATTTTTCTTGGTCAACATATCCCATTGTTCTCAGGAAAAGACTCGACTTCTTTATCTTTTATCACTTTTTTCTTTTTTTTGGCCAGTTTCAGACTGAATAACATTGGGGACATTGTTGTTTATGTCTGAGGAGGTGTTACTGACATTGTATTTTTTAGTGTTATTATTTTGTTTTCTTGAGTCCAATTAGAGTCAGTTGGGTATGATGAACTTTTCTTGGAACTAACACCTAACCTCCTGCCTATCCCATTCTATAAGTTATTGACTGTAGGGTGTACTGAATGGGAACACCAAAGTGGATCGACCTGCCAATAACATCATCCTTCTGAGAATTTTTGAAGGAATCAAGCTGGCCTCCAACCTTAATCTAGTAAATTCACTTGTCTTGCGGATTAAAATACACTGGATCAAATTCCTCAATTCCTCATTCAAGTCTGGAAGGTAAAAGTCTGTGTGTTTCTGGTTTTCTTCTCTCCTCTCTTCGACATCTAAAGAAAAATATATAGATGATTCCTACGTAGTAAAGGTATAGGAAATTTTCCAAGGACACCACTATTTAACTACAACGGAATGATCACATAAATTTGGAAGTAAGGGTAGGAAAATTTCTTATGACCCCCATTATTTTCTACACTTTACAAAGCATGAAAAAGAAGAGAATAAAAATGATTCATAGAAATGAGAAATTAAGAGGAAAGAAACTAGATAAAAGACTGTCTTTGTATTCAAATACATGTTTGAGTAAGAGTCCATCGTGTCCTGATTGATACTCTCAAATGAGCCTGCACATTTATCTTAGAAATGAGGTCACTAGAGGGGTACGTCAGATTGTATCTAGTTTAGTTGTAGGATGGATGATCAGGTTGCTAAGCATGGGTAAAAGAGTGGAAGTGGCCTTCTTAAGTTGGGTACTGATTTTTATGTGGTTTGAAAACAATTGTAGAGGTGATGGAGGTATTCTACGGAGGTGGTGAGTACCGCGGTTTTCGAACCTTTTCCACAATTGATTCTATGTTTTCCTCGAGAGCAAGCAAATGATAAGTCGGGGTTTGTATTTACCAGGTTTTGGACCATGTACAAGTACTAGTTAGAGTTTTTATTATGTATTGCGAGTCTGTTTTAGGGTTCTTTACAGGTTCATGTGCATTTTGGAGCTTTCTTAGAGATTATGAGGCCATTTGAAAGCATCAAGTTAAAGATAATCTATATTTTAGAAAGTGGGAGTCAGATTTACAAATGGTGTTGGTCAACACACCAATGGTCACGCTTGATACTGCCTTTTGTGTCGCTCGACACAACAATTTGGTTTCGCTCGACACCTGTTGCTTATGGAGCCGGCCGACCAATGTTTCCACAATTACAAGATGGCCCAAAGATGCTAGTATTTGCAAAGAAACCCTTGACGAGTGTTTATAGCTATCTTATGTTTTCTTAAGCCGTTGTTTAGGCTATGCTTTATTTTAATTGAGAAGTTTTTAAGAAAAGATCATAGAAATCCTACAAAGATTGATTGAACTGCACGAACTCCACTATTTCTCACTCTTATTATTTAATGCACTTTATTCAGACTATTGTTATGTTTTCCATGATCATCATATGAGTACTTTACTTGTCAAATTTAGTGATTTCTAGGGTTATGAAGAATTTACGATTTATAGAACTGAAATCTTATTATATCTTTCACCAGGTTTGATCTTTTTGCTTGTTCTAGAATAGCTAACAAGAAACCCGATCATAAGATAGTATAGAGACTCGAAAGTGTAATCAATAACTGAATCAAAACATATTGAGCTAAGTTGTTTGTCGCAACAAGATTTGATCTATGGCTTAGTAAACAAATCGAATTGGAACTTATTTCTTGTCTAGTGTATTTGGATCCGCAACAAGAGTTGGTGTTGCCGAGCATCTTCTAGAGCACATATAACTTTTATCCTCAACACGGAAGGATAATATCGGTGAGTCTCACATGGGAAGCGATTTCTTGGACATAGGGAAGTGTATGTCATCTATTTGCTCAAGCTTCCGTGCCGCAACAGTTGGCCACCCATTGGAGAGAGAGATTTAGGCATTCTACAATGACCTAGGAGGGAGTTATAAGACCTATATCATAAGCTGCAGGGATATCGTTCCGAGCAAGGAAGTTTGGCTTCTCGTACACTTACTTATAATTCTGTTGCATTTTGAGTTTCTAGCGCATTCTGCTCTCTGACTATCATAATAGAGCTAGAGTGAGGATACATAATCTTAGACTTAATTTATTAGATGAATTTTCTACCGGGCGTCAATGTATCCTTCTTTCATAATGAGGGTATCTTCTTTGATGTTTTCACCCAATGTATGGTTGCTAATCATTATGAGCTCTTATATGATAGTAATTGTGTTTTAGAGTTTGTTTTGATTATATATGCACACGATTATTTGAGGACGAGCACTGAGTGAGTAAAGCCATCAATCAAAATGATTAAGGATACATTAGTCGAAGAAAAAACTAATAACTTCATCTGGCACTATATACTTGAAGTTGGATCGTGAAGACTCTGTGGTAAGGTAACGCGTGTATGGATGATAGCACCAAAGAGAAAGCACAATCGATACATGTGTTGGTGTTTCGAATGTCAGATTGATAGAGATAAACGGGGATGAATTATGGCTGCGAGCTCTTTGCATCATCTCAGTGTAATAGGTATCGTACAAGTGAAATGGCCTGGAGCCATTAGGAAAAGGGTGACACCGTGGTGAGCCGTGAATAGATAGTTTTTGGTAGATCACTTGAAGAGATAAGGTGCAGTCTTAAAAGTATTTTTCATAGTCGCCTTGTTTGCGTAAATTTATTTCATAAACTAGAGAATAATATGAACTAGCGAATATTCTGATGATGTGGTACTTCAATCAATAAAGGAATATATGATTTTTTGGGAACGCGGTAGACAATGCTTTTCTCTCCATGTTTATATTGATGCGAATAGGAGCGTATCATGCGGCTTGGGTTTTTATGAAGTACTTCTCTCCAATATGCGTGAGAACACTAAACTCAGAGCATACAACCCGAATTAAACAAATTCATTCTACTATGTTCACGACGTGTATGCACTATAATGAACGAGAGAGGGCAATGATCCTCTAATACTGCCTAGAACTTTGAGATTGTCTTGAACTCTCGAAAAAGTTTGTACATGTCGAGCAATCCGCCTTGTGAGAGGTGAAGGGATTCACTCGTGTTCTTGTGGCTAGGGCAAATATAGCCCTGTTCCTGCACCTTGATCTGACAAGTGCTTTGAAAACTTGATCTCACACTCTAAGTCGTCGTTTGGAGCGAGTGCGAATATACATTGTAATTCATGACAGGATCCCTTACAATATGCGCTTGCACATTACATTTATATCAATTTGAGGGTATACTTCTATAAGTAGAAGGAAAATGCTTTCTACCAGAACTTTGACTTTGATATCTATTATTAGAACATAGGCTGATTTTAAATAAAACTTCAAAGAGTAGAAGAGCACATGTAAATTAACTCTTTACTTTTAATTATTATAGTTGTAAATCTCTCGAAATGTAACTGGTTTATTAATATATATCGCCACTAAAAGCTGTCTCTTTTTAAGTATGTTTGATGTCACTAAAAGTTACTCGAGTCGATAAAGAAAAATGACAAAAATAGACTTTTTTTTCTGTTGTTAGTCTGATGAATTTTAAGTTTTAATTTATCAAATTGGTGGACAAAATAGATGTAATATCTCTTCACCTACTAAAAGAGGCCCGTCAAACGAACCTAATTCTCCATCCTAAAGTATGCATCTGTAAATAGTCTATTTCGTAGGTCTACGGTTAACCTCTCCAACTCGGGGTTAATAAATTATATGTCCAGAAATTGTTAGTCCATAATTCATACTTCGTCTTTTCTTCCTTCTTCTTCGTACACGACTCTATTAATTGGGATGAAAAAATTAATACAATGTGCCTACCACTTCGACTATTTCTCTTGATTGTAGCTCATAGAAGCTAATATGTTTCGAATAATATATGATACAAAATAGGAGAATATAGTTTCGCGGAAATAAATAAAACAAAATAATCGCTAAAACCCCCTATGATACATTGATTGGTGATCGATAGTGATATTCATAGTATTGATATAATCTCTACTAAAATATGTCAGATTTCACAAACATAAATGTCGACACTAGCTATTATGCCTACATTAAAATTTGAATTGACACTGAAGCTGATAGTCCGATTGATAACATGATGTATCATGTATATAAGAGACTGATTTATGTCACTGATTATCTTCCAATTTTAATTTGTATCTTTTTGAGAGATATGAAGTAATTGAAAACATCAATCCATCAATCATTAAAGTATAATATTATTCATACATGGTATTAAAAGAGAATTAACCATTATTAGCAAGCCTTAATGAGTAAAATAGGTGGTTATGTTAATATTTATCCGGCAATCGTGCGACTTGGACATATTAGTATAGCACAAATTCTTTATCTCTATAGTAAAGTCATTGAATTTCACATTAATTATTGTCATATGAGTTTTAGTCTGATACAGTAGAAATGATATTTTCTATACAGATATACATTAAGATTGGTTTTGAAGCCTCTGTAAGAGTTTACTCTTATTCGTTGGTATTCTCTTTTTTTGGACATATACTGCTCTACTGGATTTTTAATGCTCACAAATATATTATTTTTTTATTAGGTTATCATCGAGTTTTCATCCAGCAAATGGAACAAATTATTCAAATATGCTATAAATTTACATACGCTCTGTCAAAGTTTAATTGAGTTTCGATATGTATAGGCGAAGGAAAGTAGATGAGTAACAAGAATTTCTATTGAATACAGAAATCTATAATGTCGTGTATACTTTTGTTAAATCATTCATAAATATAATTATATGAGTAGTACTCATATCTAGAGAAAGCATCACAATTTTTGTTATCTACTCGCTATAATGTGAGATTGTTAAATAGATTTAATACATATGAATATTTAGTTATTTCCAACATTATGACTATCGGTCTATGAAAATTTGGAAGCATACTATCAAATTATTAAATACAGTTACTCTTAAACAAAAAATTTTTAGGGTAAATGAAATATTCACTTTTAAGAGATGGAAACTCTTTTATTACTCTCGCTGTTCTACCATTGGATTGGGCTGTCAGAGATTGTGCACAGGTTGGAAAATCACCTAATTTAATAGATAATCGTAAGGTTAAGGCATTATACCCTCAATAAAGCAAACTCGCATAAAATAGATAACCCTTTCTCGGGGGTTAAGCTTCATGTTGTACTTTCCGAAGGAATGGAAAAGAATGTATAGGCAGAATGCAGAACATTTTGCGTATTTATAATTTGAAATATATGTGAATGGTATATCTCATCAAGTTATAGTCTCCAAATTTGACGCTGTCATCAAATATAAATACTTAATCCATCAGTCTACGATCTATATCGATTTTTTTGTGTTCTTTATACAATCTTATTCTATATTTCATTTTGTTGTTTTCAAACAATGGGACTAAAGGAGTCATAGGCTAGCGGCCCAATTATCAGCTTCAATATTCTTTCACTCGGAGCAAAAAACGAATAGAATGTGCTTATTGATACACTCTGTTGTTCATAGGCTGACATTTATGAAGTGACATGCCTAAGGAGTTTTACTAGATTCGAGAAAGAGAAGTTTTCTTTTGAAATACGAATCACGCGAGTTATTATAAGCTACTAACGAGTCTATATGGTATATAACATGAGCTATCGTCATCGGTATGCACGAATAACATCATCTGTTTTCATTAATAACAGATTATGTAAATATAGAATCATCTTACTAGTCATATTGTGCAGCATAATACTATCGAGTTATCCTTGATTGTCAAGAAGATAATGTACTGAATCAATAATATAGAGATTATGATGCTAATAGGGCTTTGGAGTTACCTATGATTCGGAATGATAAAAAAGCGCCTTATAATCTTAGTAAGAATAGAGTAGAGTTATTTTCTTATAATTATCTATTTCAGTAAGCATATTTACTATGTTTCATTAAATTAAACACCTCAAAAGAGTTTGAAATATTGTATAGAACATCCACTATATATATGTGATATATAAAAAGTATATCTGATTAATAGCTCTTTCTTTTGAGATATGAGATAGAAGTAAGATAAGGGTCCCTTTCGTAGGCGAAATATTTATATTTTTTTTTTTAAAATATGATAATGGTATTCTACACTGTTTCGTAGTGGTATTGAAACTATTCAGACTGTATAGCTTTTAATGCACCTAGATATCCAGTAAATTTAAATTCGTTGAGGCAGGTACCGATGTGTGCAATCTTTACGTCACGAAAAAAACATTGTTTTCGTAAATGATTGGAATTCTAATATGGTAGAGTAAAGTAGTTCTTGTACTTCTACTTCTCTGTCTAGTGAATGCTATAAAGATACTGAAGATGTTGAAGATAAATACTGGTGGACGCTTAACTGCAGCATCTTCGCGGAACAGGGAGTTGAGCGAGAAATCTCTCGGAGTACTATATATTGTATATCGGATATGAATGAGCAGTCACACAACACAAGATATATTTGAGATGTGCATTTGCACTTTATGATCTGATTTCCTAATGCGTATTAACAGTTATGATGATTTAATAGTTTAACTTATGTATAGTCCATAGTTTTGTCTTTTATAATTTTTGTTCCCATATTTTTCACGATTGTGAGAGAATATTATCTTAAGATGAGAGTTCTGTGAGGGTGATTATTTTTTACTCTCTTGCAGTTAATATTTTTTTTAAATAATTAAGATCAGTGAGTAGAGTTAGCTTATTCATAACTCAGAAGTTAAGTATTCTCATTCCGGCACTTTCTTAATTAAGATATTTCAACAGCTAATATTAATAGAGAAAAGTTGGATGGCTGAAGCAAATTGACTCTAGCTGAATAGCCTTAGTTCGAGCTCACTGTGAGTGATTTTGAGCCGAAGTGAGTTAGCTCATTTTGCACCCCTAAAATAATAGTTTGTTTGATAATATAACGAGTAGCACTTTCCTAACTTGTATATTCTCAACTCGCATTAATGGGGTTGAGACAGAGAGGCAGTATTTATTCGGGACTCGTTTTAAGATTAACACGGAAAATGATTCCGTAAGAAGTATACAAAGCCGGGGATACCGTGTGGGGAGGAGTATTTAGACTAGTGGGACGGATATCTACGATGTCTTCTCTCACATCAGGGTATCCCGGTACGTTTTGAGATACTAACTGTCTAGACTAATATCTGTCGATACCTGCGTAGCGAGGAGTACGCTTCCTGGTCACTTCGGATGTCACGATGTATTCTTCGAACCATAATACATTTAGAATTATCGATAGGTACTCTTAATTCATTTTGCGGAACAAATAGGAATGGGATAAATTACTAAAAAAATAAAACCCTAGATTACTCTAAATATTTTTGAGCACGCTCAAACAGATCCAATCGTTTTGAAATTAGTCATAATCATTTCTGTTATCGTGAAGGTGGATCATAAGGTAATTGTGCATGCATGAAATTAATTCAGTGTGATAGAGGCATAGATATTTGTATGGTATAAATTTACTAATCATAGTTATGAGGAAATCTTAGCCTTGTCTAAGTGATAATTCATCAATAAAAATATAAGAAACATTTGAAATATAACCTCTCTTATAGAGTGGATACTTGGATCTGTCAGAATGCGAAATTTTGTCCTATATACCCCACAATAAATATCTCTCAGATATGCGCCGCGACATACCGTGTATTTTCAGTCTATTAGTGTAACTGAGGAGTCATACAATTTTAATTGCACTAAGGTATTTAGTCGGATCGCATGACACACATACCGATAGCGCTTATTTTTTTGTAGCTGAGGATTGGGACAGGAAGTGCTACGATGATCAGGGAGCAGTCATCGGTCTCACCGAACAAACATACCCGCTCCAAGCCAGTATTCCCCACTATGCCGCCGACCACAGCTGTCACCCATGTTAATGCATTTAATCAAAACATCAGAGCTATCATCTATTATTTATGGGAAGGATATATACCTTAGATGAATCACTACTCGCGAGACTGGATACAACATTCTCAAATTAGTATGAATATGATGAAAATAACTGTTTGGGGGTGTTCCTGGATGGTTTTTCCAGGATGTATGCAAAAGAACAACGGGTAGAGGTTTCGGTGCATCTTGTGTGGGCTCTTCATACGTGACTCCATTCTTGATTCTGTGTTCCTGTTATTTCAATTCGGGGATCTACAATATCATTCTTTCTCAAGGGAAACCATATCAAACTTCATTGCTAAAAGACCAATTGTGGTGGTTGTCTTTTTATACTTAGATAACTTGTTCACAACCAAGCTGATTACATCCCTGTTAGCACTTGCATCATGTTATAACTTGATATTTATTAATATAAATACTAAGGCACAAGTAATACAATTGTGTCTTACAGTCGTTTTTATGAAATCCAATATGTATGCTTCTTCTTTTGGTCATATAGTTTCTTGAGTGAGATTTGTTGGTCTCGGAGATCTCCTAGCTCTTTCACATCAAGAAGGGTAGATGCGAAGTTCGATACTAAAGCGTCAGATCAGTCATACTCTATGCTTCTGTATTTTGGTGATATGTACGTGATATGACGCCAGTCTCTCGCATGTACTAAAGAGGAGCAATACATGACAATAATCACTCACTATCAAACATACCAATTTATATTGAAAAACTACATGATAATATTATCCTTCATAAGCTATTGAGAGAAATCTTTGGAATTACCTATACATATTTTCATAATCATCGTCTGATGGTGTGGAAAAATTTCTTGGAGCCTAACACCGAAAAAGAGAACCACTATCACCGGGTTAGGACAGCTGCACATCTAGAGCCACCTGGTAACCGTTGAGGGTTGTTCAAGTTTATCATTCTTGCTCTGAGGAATTATCATTTCCCTGCTCGCTTATGAATCCTGCCTTTATAGGCGGTGGTGACTCAAGCGCACCAGATACATCATATTGCATTTCTCTATAAATCTCAGAGCATCCACAGTATGTCGGAGAAATCCATTGAGAGGATACAATTATAAACTCTGTGAGTACGTCAGTGAAACTTGCTCATTTTGAGACTCATAATAGGTAATAATTTATTGGTGAAATAACCTCGTAAAGAGGCATTTGCTGCTAATTTATAGTAAATGTATAATGACAGGAATCTTAGAGTTACTCTAAATATGATTAGTCTTCTAGCAATTATCATATAGCACATTATTAGCAGATATGTTTTTATCACTATAGCATAATAAATGAGCTAATGCACTCAATTCGTTATTCCAAAAGAACATTCTCTTGCTTTCTGTGTATGGGGTATCTATTTGAGCAGCTTTTTTGCGCACTCGGAAGATCCAGCCCAGACTAATTCCATTTGAATTACCGCATATTCGTCAGAAAGGAGGACCCCCCGCATTTGTGGGCAGCAAGAGAGTCTATTATCTTACAAAGCTAATTAAAGTGTAAACATCTGTTAAATATTTTAGTGAGTGGCATGTATCAATTTTATTTGGCTATTATATTTACAGTTTTTTTCAGCATCTCATATTGAAGTTAGAGTGATCTATTAGTTTATGGTGGGGTGGTCTTACTCTATTGAGCTATAGAACTCTGAAGTTCTGAGATACATACTTCCGACGCCCACGGTCTGCTATGGAATTTACTGTGTGCCTCTCCCTGCGCCTATTCTTCACGACATATTCGTTCATCAGGTCTCCGTAGATGGAGATTGCTGCCGAATCCGTTCCACCAGTGCCGTATCGAGGAGTAGTCAGAGTTGACTGATGAGAAACTAATCTTTCATATGGCGAGCTCCTTGTTTAATCCATTGTTGTTTAACTGTATCATGGGCCGCGCTCACTCACAACACGTAGCCTAGAGTCACATCGTCAGTCGGTTGGAAGCTTTTCGCCATGCGACAATCGTCACTGGTATAGGTATTCTCAGCGAATGTAGACTATTCATACGACTTAACCGCTGCCGGTAAGGTACGGTTATGCTGCTGTAGATCCTTATCAATGTGCAGTCACACTGTTCGCACTAGCATATAAGCTATATCGTGAATCTTGTACATCTGGTACGATGTCTCTCTAACAGAGTAAATAGTGATGAACGTGTGAGCAACTGGTGTAGGTAGCACTTTGGTGACATAGGTAGCCAGCAATATCTCCAATTTACTCATTTATATGTTAAGATACTTTGTCCCTAGCATGGAGTCCACATAACTCGGGATGTAGTTAACAGATATGAGGTCTCTGACTCTCCTCATATAGTATGTAATCTCGCCTACGTAATGTGCTTTAGCTCTCCCGATAGATTTTGCTAAAGACGTCGCGTCTGAGCAGAGTGCTAGAAGACTGAGAACTGAGATCTAACTAACACTCTGGATACTCACTCTATACACTGTGTCACCGATCATTGCCATTAATTAACAGGTATTCCCAGCAGGGCTAATAGTTTGGGTCTGCCACGCCCGATGCTTCTCTCCTCGGGCTCCATGTTCGTGCCCGCGACTACTCGAAAGACTGCTTAATACCTTAGTAACAGGTACCAGGATAGACAGTATGAAATGTAGCATGGTCGGCACAATAGGGCTGCTGTAAAGTAGTCACTAGGTTCTCCTAGTTATTTCATGCCGGATCCTGGAAGCGATGGGACATCACTTCCCTTAACGTCGACCCTTTTACTCACGGCGGGATGTCAGCTCCTAAGGACTCTC